>JAQFZF010001089.1:0-14930 GCA_034695365.1 Enchytraeus norvegicus | reverse complement strand
TCTGTTGTGACTTGTTGTTTTCTTTGACACTCCATGATTAATCGTATCTTTGAATTTTTATAGTGTGACAAGCTGCTAGCACAGGTACACAACAAACCTACCAGACACCCTGGGATTACTTATTTTGTCAACAGACCTGAGATTTGAGATCGGATCACTGGTTTCTGAGGCGAACATTCTACCAATGTCGCCAAATCCTCCCCCCAAGTGTTGTTTTGGTCAGTGAATTTGGAAGGGTTGCGGGACCCCCATTTGAAAATTGCTATACGCCGGTTTATGGTCTGTTCTACTAAAAGTTTAAAGCCGAATCTAACATCAGATTTGCGGTACCAGGGATACATAAGTGATGGGAGAGCACTGGGATTCGAATCGCAGACCTATTGATATCCAGTCCAGTCGGTTAACCATTACGCAACCGGCTTTTGCCACGATACCAACTGGCTCTACTACTATGATAATCCATGAAGGAAAGTAAAAACCAATATTACCAGTACTATAGCGGGTCGCCCTGACATATGGACTATTCCGGATATAGTTCCTGATGTGACCGTGGGTAACATGTTCCGTTCAGCACTGAACACAGCATGTCCCACCATATACACATCATCACCTGCAGAAATCAATCAATCGATCAATCAATCCATACAGGAACATGTTCTGTTCAGCACTGTATACAGCATGTCCCACCATATACACATCATCACCTGCACAAATCAATCAATCAATCAATCAATCAATACCTGTAGGTAACATGTTCCGTTCAGCACTGTATACAGCATGACCCACCATATACACATCATCACCTGCAGCAATCAATTAATCAACCGAATACTAATCCATCAGTAAAGGTAACATGTCACTACTCAATATAGCAAACCCAGCTATATTAACAACATTACCGCTAGTGAGAAAACACGACGCATAACTGTGTCCTAACAGACGCAGAGGCCTTATGGCATCATCCAAAGAGTCAGTGGCCTCTCCAGGGTTAGGGAGCTACCTACGGTGATGCTGGAGCTGCCCTCTGTGATGCTGGGGCTGTCCTCGGTGATGCTGGGGCTGCCCTCGGTGATGCAGGGGCTCCCTGCCCTGATACTGGGGCTGCACACGGTGAGGCCAGGGCTTCCTTAGGTGATGCTGGAGCTGCCCTCTGTGACGATGGGGCTGCCCTCGGTGATGCTGGGGCTGTCCTTGGTGAGGCCGGGGCTACCCTCGGTGAGCCAAAAAATAAGACTCGAGCAACGGTGAAATTATCACAAAGAGAAGCTGGAATCAAGTCAATACCATTTAAGACACTTGGAAATACGAAAATAAACTGTCATATCACAACCTTCTCTGTTGTTGAACGAAATGTTAGCAGAACTCCACTCGTCATGTTTACGATAATTTGCTGATCTATTTCCACCTCTCTCATTGGTTGATGGTTTATCACACAGCACAGCCACAGCAAGGTCATAGATATGACCCAGAGGTGTGGCATATACAACTTCTGCCTCCTGCCAAATACTGAACCCATCTCTGTCCATTCGTATCATAACTGTAACAAATACATGGGATATCAATCAATCAATCAATCATTTAATCAATTCATCAACTCAAGATTGTGTTATATACAATATCAGCATCCTGATAAATAGCCAATCAATTTCCACTGATTCATGTTCTAACTATAGTATAATGAAATAATGGGTTATCAATCAATAAATTAATCAATCAATGAATCACTCAATTAAATCATTGAAGATACATTAATATGCAATTCAAGGGAGTGGCATGCAACATAATAATCCATCTCTGATTCCCTACCACTATAACTTATGCTTCACAAGCATGGTGGGGATTTGTCTCTGCTCTAGATAAGCAAAAGTTATCGAGCCTTGTACATAACGTTACAAGATGGAATCTGCACGGAGGTGTGACACTTCCTGAACTTGACACAGAACGTTTGAAGTTAGATAAAACTTTATTTGGAAGTATTCTAACCGATGAACAACACTTTATGCATCAGTTATTATCCAAAATTAAAGTGTCATCCTATAACCTGTGAAAGAGATCCCACAACAGAACGCTTCCTCTGTGCATGGCTCTCACAGCCAAAAATTTATAAACAGAATGTTTTTTGAATATTGATCTTTAGAATAGGCCCCTACCATTGTGTTAAGCTCCATTATAGAAGGACTCAAGCTCTATCTGCTTCTAATTTATGATTTATTATTGTTGTATTGTATATTCTGTGTATTTCTAGCTTGTAGCATTGTGCGTATGTCACAATGAAGTTGCTAATAAACTACTACTACTACTATCAATACATATTTTTTCACTTCTTTTTCTATCTAATTACATCCACACATGAGAGCACACCTGTTAACAGGGTCTCGTTACTTCGTAAAAGCTGCAACAAATGAATATAGGATATCGCTAATTAGTCCATCAATTCAGGCAGGATAAGTGATTATCCAGAGTAGTTGCATTATACAAGTCAGCCTCCAGCTAAATAGCTTAAAGTTCAATATATTTGAAGACTGCTTCAGGAATTTCATCTCATACTTTTTTGGCAGATATAATATAAAAATGAAAGACATTTCACATAAAGACTGCTTAGGAATTTCGTCACGTATATCAAACCTCTTTTGGCAGACTTGACGACGTGACTGCAGGTGATGACCAGTGAGCTACTTATTAGAGCACCGCTGCCCCAGGTCTCGTTGTTCTTGACCAACACACAGTCAATACCTTCCACCAATCCTGTCGATACTGGGCGACTGCTGGAAACTGAAGTAAATTAACATCGATAAACATTTAAACATGCATTCTTCCTGAACCTGCAACTGCTGATGCCACTCTCCATTTTTTGAGAGAACCTTCCATGGGAAAATCCGCCTGAGCAATCTCCGCAGGTGGATGGCGGATAATGTCGTACGCTATTCTAACAAATCATGTCCCTAATTATGATTCTAAATTATCATCATCATCATCATCAGCCTATAACCTCTATGGTCCTAGGGCGGAGTACTGTATGCGACTTGAAGCAGTACCGTAGTACATAACCTTTCGCCATTCTTCACGATCCTGGGTGTGATGGAGTAAGACTTGTAGGTCCATACTAGTCCATTCAAGAATGTTATACGTCCAGCATTTACGCTGTTTACCTCTATGCCTGATTCCTGATACAAATCATTGCATCATACTCTAGGCAAGAAAATTGTGTCGATTAAAGTGCCCGTACCAAGTTAGTTTTCATCTCTTCACTGTTACAAAGAGTGGTTCCTGTGTACCTGCTAACTCCTCAATTCGATTCCGCACAAATTCATTTGTATTATGTTCAGTAATATAATATCTGTAATAATTTACGAAACACCTACAAATGCTTGTATTCTTTTGCACGTATCCACGTATGTCCGATAGTCCGTATGTCCAGCTGTCTCAGCCATACAGGAAAATAGAGACTATCATGCTTTAAAGATTTTTACTTCAACCTTTAATCTTGAAGCTTAGGATGTTGCTTTTCCAGTTAGTGTCTAATCGTGTAAATGCTGCAGTAACTTGCCTGACCTATTCTAGCTCATATATTTTTGTCAAAATCCTGATCAAATATAAGCTCCAATACTTACCAGCACAGTACTACCCGTTTAACATCCTAATATAGGACTACACTAGCCAAATAATAATAGAAATACAAGTAGGCCTACAAATAAAACACATTGTTTAGATTGATAATTAATTATTTGCATTTGATGTACAAAATTATTTACAGGTTATTCCTACATGTGTTCAGAAGAAAAATAAATAATTAAACTGATTAAAATAAGTTATTTAACTTATAACTTAGCTTAAAGGCTTCAGGATGTTCTGGTCTAATATCCCAACTTCACAAGCGTCACAGATAAATGTAAAGTGAGCAGACACAGAACGCCACATGTACAGGGTGCGCCAAAAAAGGAATCCCTACGAATTTTTTAAATAATTTAGCCATCTGGAGTCTGTTTGCAATATAAATTTCTAGGATCATTCTGGGACCAATTTAACCCCTTAGTACCAAATTTCACTGAAATATTTGCTCAAGCAGCCGAGTTATACACTTTTTTGCACATCAACCCTACTTATAAGATTCGATATGCTGCGTATATGCTCTGGCTTAGAAAATTCTAGTGTCAAAATGTGATTGCAAAAAAGTAAATAACTAGGCATTTAGACCAAATATCTGAATTAAATTTGGCAGGAATGTGTTAAATCAGACCCTGAATGATCCTAGAAATTTACATTATAAACAGGCACCAGATGGCGAAAATATTTAAATATATCATTAAGAAAGCTCTAATTTCACGAGTTGATGTGTAAAAGAAATGCATAACTCGACCAACTAGACCAACTATTTAAATGAAATTCGGCACGAAGATGTCAAATTGGTCCCAGAATGATCCTAGATATTTATATTGCAAACAGACTCCAGATGGCGAAATAAATAAATAAAATTGTAGGGGGTTCCTTTTTTTTGGCGCACCCTGCATATAATAATGACATATGGACAAAACTGTTAATGAATCAACTAGAATAGCTTCCTGGATCCTATTAGCTATACTACTAAGCATTAAAGCATATATTTTTATCTATTTTACTGCAGATCCCAAAATACACACAAATAAAATAATTATTTATTCCAATTCAGTACACTATAATACAATATGACCCATGGTTTAACATCCGTTTCGTCATCTGAAGATGATATAAGGGACGTCTCCATAGCACAAGCAATACGAACTGGTACACTCAATTACAGTTAGCTTGTCACTAGTGTTGAAAACAGAACAGGGGTCACCATTAATCCAACATGGTGCAAGTGCATTTATCAATAAAATCCCAAATAAATAAATAAATAATAAATTGTTATGGGTCCTGGTAATAATAATTAATGATTGTGTAGTTTCCATGAACCAATTATCCATACTTCTTGGCATCCCTTATGTTATCTAATTAAGTCCTAATGCTACAACTTTAGCCACCAGGACGTAAGAAACCATAGAGCGAGGATGCCAACATATAGACTAGGTCCAGACCCTACTTGAGTATGCCAGCACGTCATTTCCACTATGGTCACAATACATTTCTAAATCATCTCAGATTCTCAGTCCATCTGTAGATATACCAGGAACGTCAAACAACAATGCTATTACAATAATTGTTTGAACACTCATAAAAAAGCTTTTAAGGCTAAGTTTAACGTCTGCTTCCTTATCCAATGATACAGTCAGAGACGGACTTGGTTGGGACCCGAAACCGTGAGCATCTGTCTGAACTGTAGCACAGATTTGAAAGTAACCAATCACAGCCAAAAAAGCAACCCAATCACAGCCCTCCTAACCCCAGCAAAGCAATCACAGCCTTATTGGATATAAACAAATTGCAAATATGTACTACAAGTAGTATGTTAACAACTCGTGACCTCCTGCTTATCAGGCAAGTTTTCTACCGACTCAGCCATTCAACCGGGACAACCAGCGAGACTTGGTAAGAGCTTCTGTCAAAATCTGTTACAAACAAGAACATTGCATTTATAAAGCCCTGACATCAACTTTGCACTAGGAAACAAATGATATTAAATCCTTTTTACCATTATTAAGCATTAAGCTAGCCAGTTAAAACATTGGTTAAGTATCCAGAATTCCAGGGCTCACCCATTACAAATGTAGAAATAAAGCTACAAAACTGATGTTAAATTCCGCTTTAGCCTTTATTTAAACAAATCCCTTAATATTTATGTTCATAAAAGTAATAATTTAATACCCGAATGTGCCAATGCGTGATTCCTTTGATTATTTAGATTATTGAAAGCTTCTAGAGCAGGAATGGAGACTTTGTGATGAAAACTTTGCTGAAATGACTCAAATATTTCATTGATACGACAGCAGATAGACAGTCCTATCCACTCATTCGATCTCCAACACAGTGGTGCCACTACCATTCCTAGCAAAACCCCTCCACTGCAATAAATCAATCGACCAATCACTCGATCAATCAATCAATCAAGAATTGATCTAGCCAGTGGTTATGAGGTGATTCCGGTGTCTATTTCATCAATGGTATCTCTGATGTAGCTTTCCAACGCAAAGCGAAATCTACTTTCGTCTGTATATTATCACACATGATATTCGCACATGCTGGTTTCCTTTTCTAGTTACTGTTTCATGTTAATAATTTTTTTTACCACTCCTGATAAATCGTATCATTGTGTGCCATTAATAGCACACAATGCAGCAGCGCAGGTACACGATAAACCTTTCAGACACCCTTGAGTTATTCATTTGCTGACTGACCAAGGATATGTACCCGAGTGTAGTAGAAAAATTATACTGATCTAATCAACTTCAAATAAACAATTTCAATATACAATACAATACAATGAGAATATAACGTCCGGCTTCTCACCCGAAGGTGATGTCGTGGACAATAAGCTTGGTTCTCAAAAAGATTATCTTCATTATAAAATTGTTGATTTGAGATGGCGATGGCATGTCATACTGCTAGTCCAGCATCATAGCTAATGAGTGAGCAGTGACCAGCAGACAGCTTGTCCAATGAGCGAGCAGTGACCAGCAGACAGCTTGGCCAATGGGTGAGCAGTGACCAGCAGACAGCTTGGCCAATGAATGAGCAGTGACCAGCAGACAGCTTACCCAATGAGTGAGCAGTGACCAGCAGGCAGCTTGGCCAATGGGTGAGCAGTGACCAGCAGACAGCTTGGCCATGAGCGAGCAGTGACCAGCAGACAGCTTGGCCAATGGGTGAGCAGTGACCAGCAGACAGCTTGGCCAATGAGTGAGCAGAACATTGCAAGTCAAGTGACAGGGTACATGAAATATATCACAACGTCTTTGCTTTCCATAAAAAAATAAGAAATCAGAATAAACCTTTCAGGAATGATGAGAGCAGCGCCCTCGGTGCCAGGTATGCAGCGAGCATCTGTCAATATCAGCTCTCCACCGAGTCCCGCCACATTAGACACAACACCTTTAGCCAGCGAGTTAATAAAGACAGGTGGACTTAAGCCTCCAAACGGCGTGCCTAGAACACCAAGTGCTTCACCGAAAGTCAATTTTCTTTCAGGAGATACGACAGACCATTGTCTTGCCCTTGATTTACTCAAAATGTATTCATCTGTACCATCAACTGTCTGATTGGTTTTTATCAGAACAAAATATGGTAGCAGCTTTGAAATATTTTCAGCGTCACAGATTTGCTGTGGGTTAACGCTGGGCGATTGCTGATTACTTAGAGAATAAGGATCTTTGAAAGTATTATTTGTGATTGCGTCTTTTATTTGTAAGTTGTTGCCATCAGTCTTATCTCCGGAGTTTTCATGAAATTTCCAGTTGTCACTGCGAGGAAACAGAGCCGAAAGAGAGCTAGCGAATCTTTCAGATTTCCAGATTGCTTCAACTGTTCCATGACATTTGATTAGCGTCTGTGTAGGATCTGAAATAATTTTAGCAACAAACAAATATTATACTCAATAATGATGGACAGTACTTAGCAAATCAATAAATGAATTCTATTTGTCTGGATACTTATTCATTAGGCCTAATTGATTTAAAACAGCACTATTTTATTAATTCATTTAGAGAGCTAAAGAAAAGTTATAAGAACAGACAAACAACATGAACACGTTGGCTACTCCATGTGTGTTATAAATGTTATCTTTGTGGGCAGGTAACAGGTCATATTAAAAAGAATTAATACTTCTATTGTACATATCAATTCCAAAATAAGGATAGAACATATTTAGTACCAGTTGGTAACTAAAAATAACTATTAGAAATTAAGACCTTAAAATTATTTGTTTTTACTAATTATGATAGGCTCAACATGCATGATTCACAGATTGTTAAAAAATGGCACCAAATATAGAGATCTGAGTAGAGAACTGGCCATCACACTCAATTAGGCTTATACATTATCAATCAATTCAGCTTAAGATGGGTTGAAACTTGTCAATAGAACCATATTCTGAAGAGAAAACAACAATTTGATAGAGTAGATTAAGAAGCAAATTACTATAGCCTAACTAGATAACTATAATAATAGCTATAATATAATAAGTAGGTCTCTATGGACAAATAATTACTATATTCCCGTGTTGAGCCGGAAGTAGTTGCTCTAATACTGAGACGAGACTGTTTTGGTTGTGCACTCTTCTGACTCTCCAATGAAACAGCAGTTTTCAAGTCATCATCAGACCGAATCTCATAAGTTACCTGTCCAAGAATAGAATTAAAAGATTTCTCAAACTCAGATAATCCATTTAGAAATGCACTAACAAAATCCATAACTTAAAAATAATTAAAGAATTATATATTTCAGTTCGTTTATTATTGTGGCATCAATTAAATTGCCTATATATATATATACATGTAATGATGAGTGCACATAACTAAAGGCCAGTAATAATTATGACGACATGAGATTTCTACATGTAAGTTATATATAGGCCTAGTTAATTTTTCACATTCTATTATGCAAATAATTGCTGGTATTTTGAAATATCTACCTAGAGCTCTAGATAGTTCTCTCTAATTCCGGTGTTTATTCCCGGAAACTTGAGAATAGACCAACTGAAAACTACATGTTTCGTAAAAGCAGACTAAAGCAGATATTTTCATACTGACGAAAGCAACGGGAAACCACTTTGGAAGTCAGATATATATTCAAAAAAAAAAAGTTTACATTTTAGGTGTGGCAAAGGCATAGCCTTTTTGAAGGGATCAACTTGATGATCAATGGAGTGCTCATTAGTGAGTGGGAATATGTATCCTGGACCTGTCTCTTGGTAGTACAGGAGAGATAGATAGATCTCTCTAGTGTACTATCAAATGGCAGGTCCATTGTCCAAGGTACTAAGGTACTTATAAATATTCTGAAACACGTCTGCTATCACGTGTCGATCACTAATGAGCACTCCATCGATCATTAAGTTGATCCCATCAAAAAGGCTATGCCTTTATAGCACCCAAAATGTAACATTTTCCATTGGTATATATATTCAATTTCTCTCTTCCGAGGTGGTTTCCCGTTGCGTTTCTCAGTATGAAAATATCTGCGTTACCCAGCTTTTATGAAACGTGCAGTTTACAGATCTATGGTCGATATTCTCAAATTTTCCAAATCCAAGACGGGAAATTTTATTATATTTTGTTTAAGGCTTGCAGTTTTCTGCGGCGGTAAAGCTAATATTCCGCAGACAAGAAGTGATATTCCACGATTTTGCCGTCGATTCCGCAATTTTTGCCGCGGATTCCGCAGTGCGTTCCACATACGTAATTTTACATAATTATGGCTCATAATTTGTTATAAATAACTCAAATATAGGCCCTATATTATTTCACTTACAATTCATAGTTATAGACTCAGAGACGAGTCTTAGGCACATAGACTCAGAGTTGGTTCTACAAAACTTGAGAATAGGCCATCCGAAAGCTGCACGTGTTTTGTATAAGCCGAGGAGGAAGGACAAGGAGATCACCTCAGAAAACAAAATGATCTCCCAGAAGATATGACCATTAATACCGTTATGTGCCATGGACCTGCCGTTAGGCAGTGCTCTGAGAGATAGAGAGAGTTTGTGTTTGTCATAGTCTCATAAAGTCTAATTGAAAGGCTTTTCTGCAGCAGGGCTGGGCTAAGCAGGCTGAGAACTTTACGCTGTGCTCAGCTGGCAGCCTGCGACACGTTGGCTTAAGGATGCAGCCTCTGGGGGGTGGGGGAGGGGACTGGGAGAGTGATGTGGGTGGAGTAAGCTAGAAGGATGAGAGGTATGCTGCATATGCCCTAGATGATCATAGGCCTGCTGTTGTAGTTTATATTTAGTTTATCAATGAATGACAATGACAGCTTCGAAAAAATCCGCGATTCCGCAAAAATCAAGTTTCCGCGCTAAACTATATTTTCCGCGAAAAATTCTGTGATCGCGGAATCGTGGATTTCTTCAGGCCTTAATTTTTATATATATCAAATTTTAAAAATACATACGTCTATCAACCATGCAGGAACGTCCTTCCCTGCCAGTTGTGCTGCATCGCAAAGTTTTTGGAAAATGACTGGAGATTTTTCCAGATAAGATACCAGAAGAGAAGCATGAGTCAGGATATAGCTGCTGTGACCACTGACAACAATGCCACTGCAGCTAATTGATTCTGCCTCTACGAGACATGTCCCTCTCAGAAGCATCTTCAAAACTCTGTCTTGAGTTCAATAAATATTTCACTCAGATACTTATTTAAGTTATTTAGATAAGTTCCTTACATATTTTATTATTCCTAATCCTAACCGCAAACCTATTGAGGGAAAAACAACCCAGTTTGGCAATTAGATACTGTAGATTGTAGAAGATTCAAATAAAATTAATTAGAATTGATTATACTTTTCAGCAATTTCAGGGAAATGCAGTTATAACACCCCTTTTTGCCAAAGCATGGGCGCATTGCAAACCTGGTTCGAGTTTTAGGGGTCCAATGTTGGAGGGTCCAAAAAATTTGGGCCCCCATATTTGGGCAACATTTCTATCACACCTGTGAAAGTACACAAAATATAGTCATACACTCAACAATTTGACATAAAAATTTTCAGTAAACTCACTTTTAGCCACAATATCTCAAATTTTGGGAGGTCAAAAGATACTCCGACCCCCTCCCATCTCAAACTTTTGGGGGTCCGACTCCCCGAACCCCCTAGTTTCCGCCCATGTTTTTTGGTCCCCCCAACATTTTGGACTTGGTTGTGCCCCTGCATATGCACACATACAAACACACATATAATATCCCGATTGGATAGCCGAGTCGATAGCAAGCTTGCCTGATGAGCAGGAGGTCATCGGTTCGATTTCTAGCCGGGGCCGTCTCTGACAGTATCCACGGATACGGAAACCTATCGTTGAACTTCGCTTTTATATACAAACAATGTCAAAGTCCTGCACACATATAAACACATATACAAATACAGGAAACTATTAAATTATACATATTTGTATGGTCATGCAAACAGAATTAAAATTTGACAAACATTTGGGTACAGTACACTGATAATTATAATTATTGTGCTAATTTCCTGTATATCCTAATAATAAGTAGTAATAGGTACTATGAAATAATACATATTCCAACAGAAAATTGGCTACAATTGATCTGGACTGACTGTTTGGAAATCACTTTTCTTCACAATATGAATTTGTAGTATTGTTCTGACAGTATTGCAATTTGAGTATAGAGAGGCATGGAAATATTATATGCCATGGACCTGCCATTAGGCATTACATTGAGAGGAAATAGAGAGAGGTATACAGAGAGAGAGAGCGAGAGAGAGAGAGAGAGCTATACAGAGAGAGAGAGAGCAAGAGAGAGAGAGAGAGGTATACAGAGAGAGAGAGAGAGAGAGAGAGAGAGAGAGAGTGAGAGAGAGAGTTAGAATGTTATAATGATTAGGAGGCTCACATCGTTGATAGACTTTAGCAGCTTAGCGATCATCTTACGCAGAGAGGAGAGTTTAGATTTCCAGTGCTCCGCCTCCGTCTGTCTGTTCTGAGCCTCAAGCTGGAACCCACTCACAAGCTGTGCATCATACAACAGGCAATTAGAGAAACAATTCTTTTTTCTTTTTTAAATTCTTTTTTCATTTCCACACATGTTAGACACACGTGCTTACATGGTTTCCTTTCTTAGTGGTTGTTTTTGATATTTTTGTAGTCTTCTTCCCACTGGTTAATCATATCTTTGCCGAAAAGAGCAAAGAGCGCACTAATGCAGCAAAAGCGCAGATACACAAATTAACCAGTGCGGTGGTGCTATATTATTCTAGTAGTTTGACCTGGGTTTGAACCCATGACTCTTCGATCACCTTACGCGCAGCGTACCACGCTAACCACTAGACTACTTCCACCGGCTATCTATATATCATTAACATAGTTAATGATAGTGATCTAGCTATCATTAACTAGCTAACTATTGTTATAATAAAAGAACAGGTAAAACATACATGCAAGCATGGCTGCTTGGAGACAAAGAGAAAGTAAAACAACACTACGCTCATTCTGACAGATGTCAGAAAGAGCACAGTGCTCTATCTGGACACACTGCAGACACTGTTCATAGATAGACTTCCACAGATGTTAAGTAAGCCTATTCTTTCCTATTGAAGGCATCATAATTAAGTGAGAACGCTTTAGCGATGTAATCTACAGAAGTCAGATATGGAACTTGATAAAAATATCATGTCAGCTTATTAATATTTATAAAGTATCGGTCAAAGCTTAGATTAAGCTACATACTCATACACAATAGAAATTTAACTTAATTTTACAGTAATTGCTTGCTCAATGCACTACAAAGAAAGCCATATATACTAGAGAGGATAATATAATATGATCCCCGAAAGAAATACAATATTATATCATAAAATGTGCATTTTACATTCAATTTCTTACCAAACCGGACATACTTATCATAGCAGTAATACAGTCATAATAATATAACAGAATAATGGCTGTGTACCTTCTTGAGACCTCTCTCGTAGTAATCAAAGAAATCGTCGAGTGGGAATGTGGCGAGCTCCTGTAGGCTGAGGTTTGATACAGCTTCTTTATCCATGACCCACTGGGGCGGCAGAAAATAGCGCAGGCACGTCCTACAATCAATTTAAAACTTGATGCACTTTTAACATAATATTGTATAGTCTCAGAAGTGCTTGGAAACAACGGATGGTAAAATAGCCTAGCTGGCATTACATGAAATCTGATGTGACAAACTCAAACCTCTCCATGTTGGAATTCAGCAAAGCAGGGCACAATTGGTAGTAAACGTCTTTCTTTTTGCTCAGGTTCTCGATTGTCTGTGTCATGGAATGAGTGTTGGTACTCATTATTAACTAATTGAAACGATTATCATTTATTTTGAAATATAACACAACAATTTCAAGATCTGAGCTGTGAGCAGGTTAATATGAATACAAATCCTAACACATTGTATTATCCTACAAAAGACAAATACTGCAACATTGTACACTATCCTCAAGACAGACCTGAACAGATTGGAGATATCTCCAGCGGTGCCACCTGGTGATGAGCTGGAGGCCTCAGCAGTGCTCTCCTGGACCACGGTGGCAGGACTATTGGAGGAGGACTGTGCTGAGGTGGCTGTCACTATGCTAGTGCTAGGGTCTGTAGAGTTAGCTGCTGCTGATAGCGTCTTCTCATCTATCTTACCTATCTGTGTGTCAATCAATCAATCAATCAATCAATCACACACTGGTGCTAGGAACTGTAGAGTTAGATGCTGCTGATAGCGTCTTCTCATCTATCTTTCCTATTTGTGCATCAATCAATCAATCAATCAATCAATCAATCAGCAAGTTTGTATTATAATGGGCCCAAAAAGAATATGATTCAAACACCACTCAATGTTTATTAGAATGTAATTAAAATTCTAAAAGATTATTTTAATCGCAAAATTCTAAAAGATCTTTATGAGATTATTAAATCACAAACCTTAACGAGACGCACATCAGGACTTGTCTTGTCAAACCTACAACATATGTAAAATGAGCGCATCAAGTGCAATACATGTCTTCAAAATTGTTTTTATAGAGCATAAGCTCCCTTTAGAGTTATAAATAATTATATTTTCATTTAGTACCCCCCGTAATTTGTTGTTGTCATGATATCTTGTTTCTCATCTTTCACAATCACTGAATGTACTGCTTCAGGAATCTATTTGTACAGAATTGAATTGTACTATCAGTCAGGATGAAACCTACAGCATGATAAGGCATTCGGCAATTTTCCAGATCCGCATTCGCTTAGAAATCGAAATGATTACTAATTTAATTTCATTTATAGAAGATAGTATTTATTTATTATAATTAAATTATACTATTTGAATTAGATTTGCTGGTGACAGAGATATTTGGAAAATCATGACCGTCAAAGCTGGGAACAGGCAGGACACCTGAAAAAAGAAGAAGAATTGAATTTATGTTTACAATACTCTCTTTAACAAGCCAGAATACTCGGACTCAGTGGTCTGTAATGGACTGCAGGGCGCTCGAGCGTGTTGAGCCATCTTGAAGAGAAGCCCTTCGGGCTTCTGAACCTTGACGTTAAACACGCTCATACCTAACAAGCCAGATTTCTTTATACAGAAGAATAGCAAAAAATTAATTGAGCAAAAAGTACAAGTGAGAGACCATTTATCAAATTTATCAGTCGCTTGACTGTCCTGACGAAGCTTCCATTTGTTTCCAACAGGGTTTACGTCAACAACCGTTGCACGAATCCTAAACAACACACAATATGTAATACACATTCAAATAGGCTGAAACACAAAAACACACAATAATCCAAACAAAAGCAACAGGAACAGCATGACCGAGGGGATTCAGCAATTCAACCATTTAAAATGTAATTTAGAACATTTGAACGCAATAATTGCACACGCATATCACAATAAATGATACTTGTAGAAAAATATTGTGCAGTACGGTAAAATAAACAACAAAATAAATTAAAATGCCTTAGGTTACAAAATCTGCTCAAAGCATCCCCTGCAACAAACAGCATTATAATGATGCAGGGCAATTGACAGTTTCTGCCAGAGGAAGACAGTCTCTCGCAAATTACAGGACCTCTGGGATAGTTTCCTTTCAAGGTAATACAAAAAGATTCAAAATAAGTCTTTAAAGGTCTACTAGTAGTAGTAGTATTTTATTAACAAATCATTATGATACACGCACAATGATATTATAAACTAGAATACATACATAGCAAAACCAATACAAACAAAATACTTGCCTTGGTCCATAATAGTCAGTTAGCTCTGAATTTAAGTTGATCTATAATAGAGAATAAGATCTAAGGTAGGACTTCCTAATATCAATTAATATTGAAAGAGCAT
>JAQFZF010001088.1:0-14935 GCA_034695365.1 Enchytraeus norvegicus | reverse complement strand
TCGTGTCATGTATGAAGATAAATGAGCACAAATTTCAAATAAAATCAGGTTACTGAGATCAATGATTGTGACTCCTTGTGGTGAGCGAAATTTGGTAGCATTTGTCAAATTTGCTAAATATTTGCCAAATACAGCCGACAGCTCTCAGATGTATAATTATTCTTCTTTTATGTATTGGCATTTGATGGACGATAATAGATTGACCTACGTCCATCTGCTCAAATGGAGGAAAGAATAAAAGCACCAAAATTGTGGTTCCTTAGAAAAATGCTCCGGATATCATATATTGATCATGTTACAAACGAAACAGTATTGATTAGAGCGAATACCAACAGGAAATTTATTAAAATCATTAGAAGACGACAACTTGAATTTTTGGGACATGTAATGAGGAAAGGGGGAATGGAAGATTTGATACTTAATGGAAAAATTCAAGGAACAAGAAATAGAGGTACACCACGGCAAACATATATGGAGTCCATGCAATTGGATGCGAAATCAGTTACCTGAAGAAGAAATGAAGAATATAACAGTGATAAACATATCGCGCACTACAAAAGATCGACAAAGTTGAAGAGCCATGATCGCCTACGTCCTTTATGGGCATGGTACCTGAAAAGAGAAAGAGATTCTAATATGAGGGTTCGGAGGGTAGGCCTAAAGATAAAGCGTAAAGGTGGGGTGTCATATTTTTTACCATGCGAAGCTTCGGAGCTGATCCCGATACTGAGCGTTTACAGCACATATGTGGCACATTTATTAATACGACGGTGAGGACGCCAGCCTCACTCTATGAATAATGTCTGATAATCGGATCATACGCGCCATACTTTCTCCATCGGGAAAAACCTGGAACCTTCTGCGCTATTTAACAAAAATTAGCCGTCGCGCTAACCAATGAAACATGTACCGAGGAGTGTATTTAATTAAAACACCAGGCGATAAATTCATTATAACCCTATAAGCATCCTGAAAGTCAGACTTGCACCGCAAAATGTGAAATGCAACGGAAATATTGTTACGCTTCAGAACACTGCGGCACCATGGTAGGCTGGCATTAAAATTTTACTCATTCTTCTCTAATACTATTGATTATCATTGGTGCCCAATGCATTTCTAAATGCTGTAGGCCTACTGATTCACGGTAGGAAACCACGATCAGGGATGTCTACTGTCTATCCCTATACCTACATGGTAGCCTGCACCATGAGAAAAGTTGGGGAGTGGAAAAGAGCCTATCTCCAACCAAAGTGGGGGGGGAGTTTAAAAATAAAGTCTGGTCTGATTTCAATCCTTCATCAATATCGATGGTTGCAAGCAGTGACGGATCCAGATAATGGGCACAATATTTTTTGGCTCGCTTCGTTCGCAAATTTATGATCTTAATTTTTTTAAATTTGGCACACGGAGGCTCCATTCCGTGTACCCCAATAGGGTTATTAAACAAACTTATACCACTGTTTCTGGATGCATTTTTTGGTGAGTGTGGGGGGGACTGTTGCGCCATGCATGAAGTCATTTCAATTTTGGGAGTTTGACGCCACTGGCCACAATAGTTGTAGGTAATACTCTACCATGGTCAATCTGCCCGTAATTCGGGAGAGTATGCGCCTTTGTAGGCCTATAACTGTAGGACTAGAAACTCTTATTTGTAGAAAGCACCAACTGTTTAGAACTAGCTGCCCTCTGCTATACGTCCTTGTAATTGCAAATCTATCTGGTTGAACATACAGTGGCGTCGCCTGGACTTTTGTTCAGAGGGATGACGAAATTTTTTCAGCAAAAAATCGGTGTCATCATCTAACAAAATATATATATAAGCATTTGTAATTGAATATAAGGCTTTCATATGCGGAAATTAAAAAAATTATCCCACTCTGCTGATATCGTAAATGCAAAAGAGTTTAGTGTCAGTTACATTTATTCAGAAGTACAAGTAGGCTACTGTATGTCAGTGGTAGACGAAGCTTGGGATTGAACCACTGTTTGCAGAATAAGCCTATATATCCTTCGTAGCGCATAAGATCTAGATTACGTGTGCTAACGAATTCAACTGAAAAAGAAATAATACTGAAATACAAAATATACTAGCATGTGCATTGCACAAAGTACGTCAAGGAACACGGGCTCCCGATGAAATTTGTGTTTTCTTTGCCATCTGAAGTCTGTCTGTAATATAATTTTCTAGGACCATTCACGGTTCAATTTAACACCTTCCTACCAAATATTATCAAAATATTTACTCTAGCAGCCGAGTTATTCACGTTTTATACATCAACCCGTGACACGAGAGATTTCTTAATGATTTAAAAAAAATACATTCACCATCTGAAGCCTGTTGTCCTTTAAATTGCTAAAGTCTCTCTGGGTCCAATAAAGCACCTTCGTAGCAACTTTCGTTTACATATTTGGTCTAGCAGCCGAGTTATTGACTCTTTTGCACATTTTGTTTACTATTCGTGTAGGCCTATTCGACAGATAACAGGACGCATCTGTTCACAAAGTTTCCTTTTTGCTAGGTTACTTTTTCATTTTTCTTTCTCTTATTTTTCCTCTCCATGACTCATCGTACCTTTGCCTTTTGAAGAGTGCACATGGCAACTAGCACACGACAATCCCACCGGCACCGATTACACACCCCTGGGAAGTGTGCTGGAGTAATTTGCTTACTGACGTGGGATTTGATTCTGCGTTACTTGTGCATCACTCACATCCGAGCGAAAGTTAACACCCTTACGCTCGGCGTAATTATCACATCGGCAACAACATCACATTTTGACACTGGAGCTAACGCGAGTATAGTATCAATCAATCCATCAATCAGCAGCTTTATATAGACACTCTTATCTTTTTTTTAAAGTCTTTATTCCTTTATTTATTATCAAACTGAAGTTACAATTCATAGCATACAAGCACACACAAAGACAACTTGAGTCTCAGAAGAGATTTTGAACAGTAAATGGTAGAGTAGTCAAGCCTGCCATATGGTACAGCCGATGTGACAGCAGGGATATACAGCAATTACAGCATATGGAATCTGAAAAGTTTGGTGGATGTTCAAAAGTATATATCTCGGCTGCTAGACTAAACATTTTAACGACATTTGGTACGAATATGTTAAATTGGACCCTAGATGATCCCAGAAATATCTAGTACAGACTCCAATTGGCGAAAATATTGTAGTGGATCGGTTTTTTTTGGCGCACCCTGTGCATTTTGTAGTCATACGGAAGTGCTATACCGAATATATTGGCTATTTATTCCGGATAAACTAATATTCATGGTGTAATTAGGCATCTATGCTAAGGACGTGGCAATTCAATAGAAGTTAAATAATATTTATCTATTCCCATCCCGGCAGATGAAGTTGTTCAAATTATGACTTGATTTTGTAACATGCGTGTGATAAATGTCCCCGGTCGAATGACATAGTCGGTAACACGCTTGCTCCATAAGAATTATGTCACTGTTCGAGTCCCAGCAGGATCGGTCTCGGACAGAATTCTTCGACAAGGAAACATACCTCAAACTTATCTTCACAACTTATAAAGAAATAAATAGAATTGCTTTCAGGCTAACAGAGTTCTTTTTCCAACCCGGGTGTGACCTTAGCTGGCATTTTCCTTCACTGTTCACTGACAGTGTTCACACAAAGCATATGAAACATTGTTAGGACTGCGTCTATAAAGAATTTCTACCTATTGATTGATATTCTTATTTTCTACTTATTATACTATTATACAGTATAAGGTAGATATATTATAAATATATTATATTGTAATATATTTAACAAACAAAGGCAATGACCAACAGAGTCCTTGACTTTGTTGCGTACTTGCGATAAGTGAAAGGCCAGCAGCCAGCCCAGTATCTGTCCACTGCAATAGCCACCGTGTTCAACATACTGACCATAACTATTGCCCAGAAACACATCACATAAAACGTGCAGGCCTTGAACTCCTTGGGCCAGTTCAATGAATAATATCCGCTCAATCCGGATTCCGGAATAACAAATATGCTGTTTAGTAGATCCGCGATCGTTTGATTAAGAAGTAGAAAGTTGAACGACTCTTTTAGCAGCTGTTTTCTGTCGAGTATAAATGCAGTGAGGACGATACTGTTTCCAATTAATGCTGTTATGGCAATACCTTGATGAGTTATCAAAGAGAGATATCGATAGAATGGCGTTGACGTTACTGCATTGTTGACAGATCCTATATCAAACAACGCTGATAGGTTACTGGAATTATTCATCTTGTAATTTTTAGGTCTAGCCTGTTATGCCCAGAGACATATCTATGGCTAAGTCTAACACAAAATAAATCAAAATGTTCAAATGATATCCAGATATCGTTCAATGCCATGCATTGCAAACTTATGCTGAATGAAATGCATGTTAGTATGAAATACTATCGGTAATATGTAGGCCATTATATATAATAATATATAATTATAACGTGACATTAAATAGACTCTTTCAGACTTTTCTGCTACCTTAGGAGTGCGTTATGATACTACTCGGAAGCGAAGATCACAGTGGCAAACAGCAGCATGTGGTCAATCCTCTAGCTAATGTCAGAAAATATAGACCTATTTTTCTACAATTAGTTGCTCTACCTTATTTTATGCCATAAAATATAAACTTTTGCTATAAATAAATGTGTCTATCATAACTTGTCACAATTTAACATATTTTAAGATTTTTTTAAACCTTAAGTTATGTCACAAAATATAAACACTTGTTTCTTATATTGATAGGCGTAATGTATTGTTTTTGCGCTCATGGGCAATCTACCCCCCCCCCCCCCTCCCTCGGATCTGCCATGCCATTCTTTGACATCCACATTCCACACTTCTTTTGGAATTTCCTGTCCTTTCCCTTCATGAGATTCATCGGGCTGAGACCGGAAGGCCATGGCACCCTCCCCCAAATGTCTTGGTCTGAAATCACTAATGAATTCACATTATCTGAGTGTGTGTCTTAGTGCTTATTGACTATTTATTTATTTCTCTATTTATCACAACACACATTTCACAGTTTCAATGTCATCTACACCAATAATTATAAGTTATAACTTGCAACGTTTGTCATTTCTGAGTGTATCAGGATTCCTAAGATGCTGTGAAGGATCATTGGCTCCCTGTCCCAATTACAGGTCAATTGGTAGGCCTGAGATGTAAATATTGAGCTACTTTTATTTATCGTGAAATCGACGTAGATCAAATTAAAATTATACTAAATCATGTTAATAATTAATTGACCCATTATTACTTTATATTATCCCAGAAACGCTTAGATGTTAGCCTTGATATCCCTTGGTTTCTTGACTATTTCTCTTCGGGTTCTTTACTACTTTTGATATAACTGTCCAAATGCTCCGAGCCGGTTTGAGCGGCGAGGGGGGGGGGTATATTACCACCCTGATGTCCAACTAAATTTTCTAAAGTCTCTTTTTGTCACCTCGCATCGTAAATGTGTCTCCCTTTTGTCAGCTGCTCAGTGCTCACGATAAAAGTGTAACGTAGTAAAATATAAAATATAAAATTATAGAAAATGTGACAAAATGATTCCCCCTCTCAAAGATACATAGACCGACCGCTGTCGTACTCTGCACAGCGCAGTTTGCTGTCCTCTCACTCTCACACTACCGAAGTGTAAAATAATATTATTGTTGTAGTCATATAATTACAAGCCAATTAGGCCTTCGGGGTATAATTTTACTCTTACTAGTTATTACTCTTACAAACTCTTACTCTTATTAGGTCTAAATAATTATTTACTCATCTTTAGGCTGAGCCGATGCCATGCTAATTGGAGTAATTTATAGTTTGCCATAGATGTTGTAAAACATCTATTAGTTTGAAGGAGATATTATTAGGGCCAATCTTTAATGGTTAGCAGTGCACAGTTTTTCATGTCAAGTTTAAATTATTTGCAACGAAATTAACGTCTAATCAAGAAAAACAAGTTAGAAGAAGATGATACCGTACGAAGCTATTGAATTGATCACTTTTCAGGCATTTCACAGTTTCCGTAAGCCTAGCATACGAGATGTAGCATTTCCGCAATCTACTGAAATCAATTTATGATCCGCGAATAGATTATAATAAATTATGAGATTTATTATTATTAAAACTTTATCTCTCCTCTGGGCCTATTCTACGTCAAAGCAATATCAACTATGTAAGCGTATGGCCTTGAATTAAATTTTCCGTATAATTTGCTTCATTCTCTGAACTACGTCATTATTATTATTCTCAACCTGCTCTTGACATTAATTTCATGCCAAAATTTCAAAAATAATCATCCTAAAATAATTTGAAATAACAGTACCGTCTGACGTCGACTACTAAAACTAACAATTATGTCAACCAAACGAGACAAGCCAGAGTTTCAAATTTTTTTGAAATTATCTTGATCCTTCAAGAGGTAAACACAGCTTATGGTAGGCCAACTGGAATGCAGAACACTACATAGCTAATACATTTTTGTTCTGGTTCAACCCTGAAAATGTCATATTATTTACTTATCGACCAAACTGTAGGTCCTGGGAGCAGTGATGTGAAGTCTCGATTCTAGGCCTCTTTTCAAGATCGTTCGATAGCAGTTTTAGAGAAGTCTCAAGGTCCATCCCCAGTCTCTTGAAGGCTCAGGTCTCGATCTTTGTTTCGGTCTTGTCAGTTAGAGTTGCGGTCTTGTCTTGGTCTGTGTAAGGAGGGTCTTCAAATTGTCAAGATGTTAAACAAACGATATCATTGTGATGCTCCTGTCGTTGTCATTTCTTAAAGAGTTTCATTGGTAGGCTTTGCACTAGTGTTACGACGATCAACATTCCAATATCCTAGTAGCCGAAAACGGAATTTATCGTCGTCATGTCTTTTGAGAGAATACCAAAGTCAGCATCAAAAACGCCAAGTCATCCCCAAGTATAGAGTCGTATGACTTTTAGTAATTAGAAAATATGCTATTGCTTTACTATGAATGAGTACGCCTATTACAGAGTAGTAACGGTTTCAGATGTATCTAGTTCAGAAATATATGTTAAACATTATAGGCCTACTTAATACATTTATATCAGAACAATTGACTGCAGTCGTACGTTCAGCTTGCGACGTCCCTGTCATCGACTTCGGGTGAGGAACCGGACGTCAAATCCGCATTGATTGATTGCTCGATTGATTGAAACGTAGACTAGCCTATATATTATAGACTACCGTTGATCTTAATTTATTTGATAAACAGTAGGCCTAACTCTCTAACACATCAAGTATTTGCATTATATAAAGAAACAAAATAAAACAGTGCATAACAACGAATTAAGCAAGTATTTAAGGTGCAGAAGTAGGCAACAATGTGTTTCTAATGGGATAAACTTCCGCGCCAGTTGCTTTTGAGAACCTGTGGTGAATCAATGCCACCGCTTCAGATTTGATTAATGAAATAGGCAAAAGGTCTCACGTCATTATCTGGTGACAGTCGTAGAAGCTTTCCTGTGGCAACGGTTTCTAGTGCAACGGTTGCAATTCAGCGCAATAATGCTATTTGGTTCCGTGGCACCTGCATAGAGACGGCATTTCAGAATTTCGAGGATTTTTTAACTTTTTTATACATATTTTTTAAAGCAATAAATATAACTTTTTTAGCTCAGGGTCATTTACCATCCAGGGGATTATATTCTTTTGTGAATATTCATTGAAGGAAAATAAAAATTCAAATAATCCTAAATCATAATATAGGCCTAGCTGTAAAGCGTCACCGTTGGATCCCTTATTTAGCAATGATGGCAGTTAGATTAAGGGAGATTTTTTGACATCGGAAGAATGTCTGCCTCAGAAGCAAGTGACCCAAGTTAAAATCGCAGGTCGGGCGACAAAAAATCCAAGGTTGTCTGGTGGGTTCGTCGTGTACCTGCGCTAACATAGAGGGCCATAAAAGCAAAGGTACGATTAATAATTTGGCGGTCAACAAACATGCAAAAACAGCAACTAAGAAAGGAAACTAGTATGTGCGTTTTGTGCTATGTGAAATGCACGAAAATATAGTTAGTTAATAAGCGCCACAGTAAATGTATAGAGACGAAGTAGAAATAAACAAAATTATTTATTTCTATATAATACTATACAATAGACTACAGTGTGGACTTAAAGTTCGTTCCCTCTTCTGATGTTGACGGTCATGCCGGTCGCAAAATCAATAAATGTTAGACTTTACGTGCGTTGATAGTTGTATTCATGATTTCTGTAGAAACTATTGTCATAGGTCTAGATCTTGGCTCGAATCCTGGAAAATGTATTTTTCTCAATAAGTAAGCCTACTATTTTATTATTATCGATGAAAATCGGATACACCTACCAGCTGGTACATTTACGTCTAAACAGACTGAGTGTATTTAGTATAGAGCGGCGAATTTTTGGTTTTGACAGAGCATTCAGAAACGGATTCACGGCGCAATTCAGATAAGTAAGCATATCTGTGCCATATTGGATCCAGCCAGTGATTGTGAAACCAAAGCCGGGGAGCATATTGAAGGCTCTCACAACTACGAATGCATTCCACGGAGCCCAGAGTATAATAAATGCCCCCACTATGTAGAAGATGGATCTAAAAATTTTGGCCTTTCTAGTTCTTTGAAGATTTTTGGGGTTGTTAAGTAGATCGCTATTCGCTGACAGACTGTTGCCCGACTGTTGATTGGTCATTGACTGGTGGTTCGGTGGCTGTTGATTGATTACTGACTGGCGGTTGATTGACGGATTGTTTATCTCGTCGTTTACCTAGGGCAGCTGGTATAGCATAATGTAGACTATAGTATGCCGACTCTAATGTACACACGATCGACCTTATAACATTTCTTTTCTTAGTATATTCTTACACGTGACAACCGCACATGTTTGACACATATTCAACCTGCTGCGTATTTTCTTAATTTTAATGTTTTTTTAAACTCCACTCCATTCTTGATTATCAATCTTAACCTATAGCTTGGGCACAATGACATGTCAGTGCAGATATTCGAATAATCATCTTGACAACCTGTCTTTTAAATTTCTTGCCGAACACTCAAACGATGTTGTTAAACCCCTCACCTATTCTGTCCATATTGAGAATCATGACGTTACTAGGAGTCACGCGCAAAATGCAATATCTCAGTGAATATGCATGCATACAATCTTCTTGGTATTGTCAATATATATTACAAATAGGCCCCCGTTGATGCATGCCAAATATCAAAGGAAACACATCATTACTTTGGTAGAGACATCAAAAACATATAGGGGTCTCGGTCATTTCGTAACACGGTGTATAATGCAGGACTATTGACAAATTTTGCAAATTTTGAGCTGGACCAAAACATTTATCTAGAGTAATAACAAAATTTATTTGCTCCGCTCGCGAATGTGCAAAAATACGCAAAGTGTTAGAAAAATTGAGGAGGACCCTATTCTCCCTTCTCTCCTCGCCAAGAGGAAGGTTCTTAGCCCCTCCGCTTCCCCGCTCCCCCTATTCCCCCTCGATTCCCCTAAATCCGCGCATCTGCTGGACTATATTATAACGTAGGACTTTAGGCCTAGGCCTATACATGTATTCTGCTGGGAATGATAATGCTTTATGTCATATAGCCTAATATGATGCTTATCCGTGCAATATAAGATAGAGGCAGATAGCCTATCTGTTTTATATTCGAATGTAAAAATATAAACGCTGCTATAGAAGTTTATTGATTTTTACAGCTGAATTTAATTAGGCATAGTTACAAAACTTTTAGCCCTGTGTCAATAAACAGTTCTAAAGTAGTCCTGTGTAGGCACTAGTTATATATTAACATGTGTGTATATTTTCACAATTTCCCAGAATTATACCTATTGCGATATGCATGCATGTCAAGTAAATGTAGCCTGCATGCAGCTCTCACTGTTACATTATCGTTGTGACAGACAAGCATACTAATGACAGGATTTGTTTCGTCCGTGCATATGGGTATGACCACAAACTGGCAATATTTCCGGCGTCACGATAGAGAGCACTAATACAATTGATAAGCACAGAACCAGATTACCGGCAAGGCCTACAAGGTCGTGGTCTAGGGCCCGGATCCTTGGGGGATCCGGAATAGGGTTGCCAACTTTTGATGATGACAATTTCGGACACTGTCAGCATAGCGGCCGAGCGTCGTCAACGTTATGACTTAATATATTCCTTATTCATTTCACTTTTCGGACGGACAATGTATTGTCCGGATAAATCCTATTCCTTTTTCCGGACATACTATACAAATTCCGGACAGTCCGGACAAATTCCGTACGGTTGGCAACCCTAATTCGGAAAGTATAAGTATGAGGCCCGGAAAGTATAAGTATGAATTTGTTTTTACGATATAGTTGACATTTTAAAAATTCATTTAGAAATTAAAGGCCGGTACGTCGGCACTCCCCCGCTCCCCCACTTCACTTGCTCCCCGGGTCTGTCATGATGAACGGACCGGACCCGGGGGAAGGGGGGGAGGGCGACGATACCTGTCTTGGCTTAGAGCCCGGAATGATCTTAATCCGGCTCTGGTTAATAAGATAGTAGGCCTAGTAAGTCAATGATAAAACAATTGAAAGTGCTTTGAAGAAAGTTTTTTCTCCTCCATCTGTGCTGGCATAGGCCTATAGATGATTGCAGGAACGACAGTGATAGAATAGATATAATCCGTTTATTTCTCATTCTGACAACCGCAATATGTTACAGAAGTTTTTCATAGCAGCAATAATAACAAATAGTTGGCATAGTGAAATACATGTCAGTTTCCAAATTTGCTCCTTAACCTGCCTTCTTAACCAGTGACTGCTTTAGTCGGCTTCTATGAAACGGTTACTTTGAAAAATATTTTCAAATATAGAAAGATTTCTTGTGTTGCAGGGTGGTCCATGTTTGCACGATACCATTTAGCAGTCCATTAATAATCACTGCGGAAGTTATTTTAAATTATGGTGCATCCAGTGTGAAAATCATGTCATAATAGGCCCACTAAGGCGTTAATTACTGTCACATTATGCAAAATATCAGTCTCCTAAATGCTAAATTATTGTCACAATGCCTATGGGGTTTACTCCCAGTGTGAAACAGCATACGACACTCGTACATCGATATTATATTATTTGCCTGTAGCCTAAGTGGTTTACAATAAAATTACTTGTCTGTAAATCAATATTTCAAGGCCGACATTATATTCTCTACATATTTATTATATTTGCCTAAAGGGGTGTTCCGGTGATACTAATTGGTAAAAGCCTACGTTTATAAAATCATATAGTATGAAGTTTCTGACTGAATAACATTTTAATAAAAATCTTTCCATTAATTTCTCTGAACTCTTAATACCAAAACGTAAAATTCTGAGATGTTTTAAGATACCCTGCTTATTATATTTCAGAGTGTTTATAATTATCATGGTATATGTGTTTACTTCCAAGTGGTAGTCCGACAGCTCATGCATGTAACGGCATTATCGGCTGAGTTTATGTGAGTTGGTGATCTCGTTCCAACTAATATCCATTGGTAGGTGTCCATATTTTAGCATTGGCATCAGGCTAAATGTTCTAAAAATACAAAAGCACTCCATGGAGTAGCCTACATCAATACAACATAATGATCCCACTGTGTAAATGGACGGTCTAACACTTTGGTTTTCTTGATACTGCTACTAATTAATTTTGACTATCCCAAGAGTAGCTTCTATGAAGAGGCTCTTGCTTGGGGGTAACTATGTATTTGATTTTATCCATGATGAGCGAACCAGAAAAGGATATCGTAATTATTTCTTGATTCATTTGATAATCTTCGCCTTAAATCCATTCTCAAGTTGTGTTTTAAACTACCGCATGTTTGAGCTCGTTTAAAAGTCAGGCTTCGATGCTCAGTGTTTCATATCATTTCACCTAACAAACCTAAACTGAAAGCTTATCGCAGCTTTTACGCCACAGAGCACCTGCATTTTGTACAGAGAACCCATTGTAATATGATAATATCTGAAACTACCGTCAGAGAGAGAACTGAACTATATGGATACTGGGATAGGTCTAAGCAGATTTAGGCCTACCGTTTGAAAATCCGATTGCAGCGTTGCGATAGCGATGCGCTGGCGAGAAAGGTGAAACTGTTGATCGCTCGCCGATGATGATACCGTAGTATGGCGAATATTCGATACAATTGTCGTCAGTGTGTCAGTGAATGATTCCGGGTTCAGAATCCCGATTGCAGATAGATTATTGAATTCCTGGAGATATATTGGTTATCAAATTAATGATACTCTTGTCCATTTCATTTTAATTAATGGTAATCATTAGACATACATGTAGAAAGCTCCAGTTGCGACATTAAGGTAAAGGTAGTCACACGTCCTCATTCGTTACCGAACGTAGGCGCTGGGTTGATACCGGTCATGAGCAATTGTCGCACACAAGTGTCAAAGTCACTTATCTGAGGGTAAGGTAGCCAGCTCCACTCTATACTGTCAAATTTGATAATGGATCATATGATCACATACTCTAAACCTGTTTTTACCTTCGCAGTCTTCCGAAACAGTCGCTCACCACGTACTAACTGCACCCAATTTACCGAACCATGTAACGATGGAGGGCCATTTTAGCCCGTATTATAATTTACAATTATAGTAGGCCGATAAGATTTGCCGAGACCGGTAGCACGGGCCAAACGATTGGTAAGAGATCAGGCCTATTCAAAATGTAATGATTAGGCAAAAAGTAAAACATACAAGATGCTGATGAGAAGGGCTGAGTGGCCTGCGATATAATTTATGTGCACTTGATCTTTAATCTCCCAAATTCAAGGGTTTTCAGAGGTCCTGCCACTTCGGATGTGGCATATGGTAGGTTAGGCTACTCTAGCCTTCACTGTACAAAGCGCTTGTGAGACATAGCTAAGGTCTAAGGCTAGTAAGAACTTGATTTTCAATATGGACAGAACGGCATTAAAGCATATACTTTACAAAGTACATATACTCTTTTTTGTTTTCTTCTTATATTAGACCTATTTAAATGTTACAACCTCACATATTTAACACATATTCGCCAGGTGAAATAGTTTTACTCCTCTGAACACTGATCTTTGTCCTTCAGATTGCAAACAATGACAGCCAGCACAGATATCAGAATACTAATCTGACAACTTGTTTATTTCTTGTCGACTGAACTTGGATTCGATCCAGAGTTACTTACTTCTGAAGCGAACACTCGACCGATGTCGCAAACCTCCTGTTCTGTCCATATCCGGAATCAATACCTTACTTGTGTTTCAAGCACAAGCTGCAATATCTCAATGATTATGCGCCCAATTCTCTTGAAATTTTCGATATTATTAGAAATAGAAGTTATAGAACCCTATTGGTGCATGACAAAAAAACACGCTTTGACTTGGGTAGAAAAACACTTGTTTTTGAATACGGTGTAGAATAATAGACGCAATAAACTTATCCTGAAACATTTAAAAAATAGTAGTATTTAGATTAAATATTATACCTATCACCCAGTGGAGGATCTGTGCATTTTTACAGGTGGAAAAAATACGTGTATTTTTTCTAGGGGGAAGGCCAAATCGAGGCAAATCGACTGGAGAGCCAAGGGTCCAAAATTGGCAGTTTTATGGGTCAAATTACAATAATTTTTAATTCGAGGGACTGAGGAGCCTGGCCCTCCCCTGCAGGTCGAGGGAAATCATGCTTCCCTGGCCCTAGCTTATATCCGATTCCGCGCCTGTACCTGTGATCTTAATTTGTCTGTTTCTATTAACAGTAACTCTCAAACACAACAGATATTACATGTAGTATTAAAATAATATTAATGATAATAAAGGTCTACCGTCCGTTTCCTCATCCAGGAATGAGGTCAGGGACGTCGGTAAATGAGAAACAATAAATGATAAATATAAATCGATATATGATACGTGATAAATAACGTACAGAGATTCAAGAAAACAATGCACAACAACGATTGAAATGAATTTTCATAATAGTTATACATACAAGTAAATGCAAATTATAATAACAATGCAAAAAGCATAATAAACATACTCGTATAAGACCTCAACGTTGGATTTAATATTTTTGTGATGAGGTCAGTTAGTGGCATTAGTATTATTACAAACTCCACAGTCAGTATTTCATATGCAGGCCTACTATTATACCAAATAATATATTTTTACTCGTACAGTACTATAATTCAATTCAGTGAGAATTAAAAGTTTATTTCCTCATCTGAAGGTGATGTCATACTGGGGAGACGTAGAAAAAATGATAGATGTCTTCTCTTTCGTCGAAAGGAGAATGTCTGCCTTTAAAAGCAGCCATAGACTATTCATAGATTTAATCGTGGATACAAATCTGGATTTTCTTTCATCAGTGAAGTAGTCCTTTCTTTCTATGACTAAAATTATGTTATGCCTAACTGCAGGCACATTTTCGTCTAAATAGCCTGAGTGTGTTTAGCATGGAGCGGCGAATGCTTGGTTTCGAAAGAGCATACAAAAACGGGTTCACGGCAGAGTTGAGATAAGTAAGCATATTTGTGCCGTACAGGATCCATGCAAATATTTGATAACCAAAGCCCGGGAACAGATTGAACGCTCTCAAACATACGAATGCATTCCATGGAGCCCAGAGTATAATAAAAGCCCCGACTATGAGGAAAATGGATCTAAAGATTCCGGCTTTTTTATTTCGTTGAAGACTGTTGCTGCTGACAAATTGAACGCTATTTATTGGCAGACTGTTGCCTGGCTGTTGATTTGCTGCTGACTGACTGTTGGATGACTGTTGACTGACTGGTGACTGGCTGTTGACTGACGGATAAGTATTCCCCAGATTAGGATAACTTTCGGTACCCGTAGAAGGTCTAGCTATGCTAAGTGAGACTGAGTTGCTTACGGATAATAAAT
>JAQFZF010001087.1:0-14937 GCA_034695365.1 Enchytraeus norvegicus | reverse complement strand
AACTTGCCTCAAGGCATACAATGATTTAGAAATTTTGAGTGACACATATGAAATATGTCGCTGCCAAGTAAATTTTTTCATAGTCTTTAAGACATAATCAAAACAGCGAACGTGACACGTAACAAAGACGAATCAGTTGTATTTTTACGAAGCTTCAAAAAAATTTCAGTTGCTTACTTGCATTACGAATGACCAATCAAAATGATTTCCTACATGCATGGGCACAATTTATATCTGATTACAAATAGGTCAGACAGTCAGAACTCCATCTATAATGACTCCAAGGTTGAGACCTAGCCACGCTTTCTTACAACTACAAACTAACTAAACACAGTGCGTCATTCAACGCAGAACTCCACTCGTTATCTCAGAGCGTTACTACGGTATCGCTAAAGTTCCTTCTCTCATTTCCTTAGGCCTATTCCTGGGCAGGGGCGTCTATCCCTATACCTTCATGGCGCAGCCTGCGCCATGGAAAATTGGGGGGGAGAGTGGAAAATACTAGTAACATTCTGAAATTGACGGGGGGAGTGGAAAAAACATGTTTTCCTTTACTGATAAAGAACTGAAAATGTAGTTTGGAAATAATATACAGCTCCACTGTAGTGACTGTATAGTAGAAGATCTAAAAAATGGGGGAAAAATTAGTTTGAAGAGCCAAGAAATTTCTTTGCTCGCTTCGATCGATAAATTTACGCGCTTTATTCAAGATATTGCGCGCCGAGCGAGCGACATTTTCTAGGGGGTCGCTTTACTGTTGGTGTAAACAAACTCTTTTTTTGGGAGGGGGCCTTGCGCCATAAAGTCACCTGAAATTTGGGGGCAGACAGACGCCACTGTTCCTGGGCAGGGGCGTTCAATTCATATAGCAGATAGTGCAACTTGAGCCACTTAAAAAAATTTGGGGGGGAGGGGGAAGAAGAATTTTCAGGTCGAATTTCCAGAATATTTGGGGAGACGAAATTTGGGAGGGGGGAAAACTGTACTGATGGATAATTTTTAGCCAATTTAGTGGGTCAAAATTGGGGGAGATGGACGCCCCTGTTCCTGGGTTCGTTCCTTCTATCCAAGTACTTCTGATTCATTGTCTCCTTATAATTGCTATCGAACTTGGATCTCTTCCTCATTAACTTATCCCAATAGCAAAGCCGAGTCGGCAGCACACTAGACTACCAATCCGATAAGCAGGAAGTCACGGATTCAAATTCCAACCAGATCCTTAACTGACAGCATTTTTGTGATATGGAAACAGACGCCAGACTGTTATTTTGAAATTAAATATGATCTAATCATACAAAGATAGTGAACGAGGTAATGAAAGATACATGAGAAATTGTGAATACATAAAATAACTGATAATGAAATATCACTCATCCATGAAGCCTCAAAAGTTATTCTTGTTTTGGAGCAAGGATACAACCTAATGGCAGGTCCATCACATAAATTATTTTATCCAATTTCTGTACATACCCGTTTCTCTCTTTAAATGCACCTTCAAATACTTCATAAAATCATCTAGCAACCCTCGACCAAGGCGTGTTGTCGGCGATCTGGAGGTCGCAGTCGAATTTGTCTATTTGATTTACAAGTTTAGGCCTACATCTCTTTCTCTCAACTTTGAGTTATAGAGCCTTCTTGGTTGATTGATTGATTGATAGGCCTACATTGGATATTGCGTAGGCTATTGTGAATTTCGGAATGAAATAGTAAAATTAATATTATCAAGAACTAAATGATAATAAGAAAGAAAACATAATTACCTATCAGTGTTGTAGCTATTCCAAAAGTCAGCGAGGCCAAGCTTACAAACTTCCTCTCATTTGTCATTTTTCCTCGAGGTTTAGTTGAATTGGTAATCCTTTCGATTCAAGCATTTCTAGTAGGCCTACGTGGCACTGAAAACTGCTGCTTGCTCAGATATTCTAACCTGTTAAACAATTAATTACAATATCTTTTGTATCATTTATTTATTAGTTACTCAACAGGATTTCAAGTTTCTCATTAATCTTTTTGTGTAATGCATTTGTTGCTAGTACATGTATTTAGACTCTATTAGGTTGTAATGACGTGCTTACAATAGGAAGACTCCAGCGTGAAATTAATAGGTTTATGCCAAAAGCAATCAAGTAGGGCAATGTTCACCTTATTAAATGCTTCTCTGACAGTTAAATTTTCTTTTCAATCCATGACGTTTATTTGAAAGAAACACAATTACTCTACACCGGTAGTTAAAGTATTCTACAAGTAATGGTTAAAACCAATTATAACCACAATCATAATTTATCATTTTAAATTGTAACCACAATTATAACCCATCAGTTTTACAAGTAGAATACCGACGGAGATTGGTGAAACGGTTAACGTGCTTGCCTCAGAATGCAGTGGTGGAGAATGGCGTGGGAACAATTCCCCGGTCAGTCACCAATATTTGCCCGGGACCCTGCAATTGTCGGAACACCTACAATTGTACGAACACCTGCAATTGTCGGTATTTTCAATTTTTAATGTTCCAGAACCCACTCTAAGAATTATTATTTTAATGCTATCGTTCACGGATTCATTAAGTTGAAGTTTCCGTGTCTCAATTTTTTTGAAGTATTTAGTTACAATTTTCGGGTGTTGTGATAAATATAACTACGTAGGCTTAATATTGTTACTCTTAAAATAATATGAATAACAAATACATGGATATCATAAAATAATTTTGTATATCCTGCTCCTTTAATCTAATTCAGTTTCGAACATTTTTAAAAACGTCTCTACAATTCAATACTTGATAGACGTCTGCAACTATCTACCTATAAAGATCAACTGAACACGGAAGCACGGATTGCGTAGACTGCTCAATGCTCATCAGATGCCAGACCTCAAGCTGTTATCAGCACGATGCGATACCTTGAGCAGTCTACATCGAGCTGCTTCACGATAGAGACTACTTACCAGCTGGGTTAGTGATAAATTGTAAAAGAGAAAAGCAGAGTTTCAAGTCGACGTATTTAGCAAAATAGTGCACTTGCAGATTTGTCAGTATTAACTAGTGAACAATTGAGATACGCACAGGAGCTATTTATTTATTTGTATAGATTTAAGGAACCAGTAGGCTAACCTAGTAGATGAACTATGATGAATTCTAATTATTATTGATCATATACTATTTGTTACTAAAGTTGATCTATCTCTTTCTCTCTCTATCTCTCTCTCTCTCTCTCTCTCTCTCTCTCTCTTTCTCCTCTCTCAATAGTAATGGCCAATGGCATCATCATCGACGAAATTAACTCTGTAATAGCTGCACAGTGCACAACTATCTTAGTTGATAATATTTAATGAAATTTAGATCCATAATCCTATCACAAATTAGCACAGTCCCATACAACGATAGACTTATTTCCTGGTTTTGGTCAGAATAAAATTATATGCGGTAAGTGAGCCGATCGGCCGCTTTAACCGTAAATTCGAAATGGCTAACAAATTTCTACAAACCAATAGTTTACAATTCTGGAAAATTGTAAACATTTCTTAATTTGGAATTCATGAATTATAACGAATTTTATAGGGAAGGTCACGAATGCTCGAACTAAGGAGCCAGGAAATTCTAGCTGAAGATTAGAACATTTATCGTGAACAGTTAACCTATGGCGAATGTTGAGTGAGGCCTGAGGCATTCTATCATACAACTCTATAACAACTCTTTTAATATCACTCACTCTTCACTTAGCAGTACACTACGTCCTCTTCTGATTCATTCACTCCTGCTTTCCTTCGTTCCGAAAATATATTTGCTCATTCAATCATTCAATTGCTCCATCTTATCGGATACGTCCCTGATTTCGTTGTCAGATGATGAATCGGACGTTAAACCGTTAGTTGCTTTTGATATGGAATCTCACACCAGCCATTTCAGTTGCAATTGTGTTTGATATTATACTACCGCTTTTTGTTGTTTCTTTCCATAATACTAAATTACTTTTTCTACCAGTAAGTGAATCAGACTTGAAATAATATGCTTGTCATCTGAATGAATGAATGAAAGAATGACAGAAAGAAATAAAAAAATGAATGAATGGATGAATGAATGAATGAATGAATTGGACCCTCACTCTGATTAACTTCATGAACATTACATGATTCATGTAATTCGACGAGCTGAATCCGACGCGCGGACATTGCGGTCCTCTCCGTTTGCCTCTGGACGATTTCAAGTACTGTTGAACTCTAGATTCATATTGTCTCGGTGTCAATTCCGGAAAATTTGAGAATCTAGACCAACCGAAAGCTGCACGTGTCGTAAAAAGCAACTAATACAGATGCTGCAGTGCAGAGTAAAGTGGTCTGCCCCATGACGTCTGTGTATCCACACTTTTATAGCTCAAATTACAGATTTGCAGAGGTCTTGCAACATCGGTTGTGGCATATGGTAGGCTAGACAACTGTACCATTCAATGCTCAACGCGCTTCTGAGACTTAGTTAAGAGTGCGCCTTAATATAAAAGTTGTTGACTGATAACAATATAGTCGTAACTACCCTAGCTATAAATCTATGTGATGCATCACTTAGTATATTTTCACATTTGTAACAATTTTAATACAAATAGTTCATCAGATTATAGTCAAGCCAGCATCTCTGCTTTATTTGTTTCGAGAGTTCTTTACCCATAAACTATTTAATATCATCTGATTTGGCATTTTCATATTTTGTCATTTTGGTGTATTCCTATTCTTTTGTAACAATATATTTTCGCTTCTGAAATTTTTTTCTGGTTTGAATTGTTTACTATGTGTAGCAGTCCTTGATGTTATATATTAAAGCCAATTTAGATCTAGGGCCAGGGGCGACCATCCCCCCAACTTTAACCCAATAAATTGGCTCAAACTAACCACCATAGCGGTGTTTCCCCCACAATTTATGACTTCCCTCCCTAAAATCCGGAATTTTGGCCTGAAATCTTCCCCTCCCCCAATTTTTTAGGTGGCGCAAGTTGCGCCAGTTGCTATATGGATTGGACGCCCCTGTCTAGGGCTAACATGGTACATGTATGTGGAATTAGTCTGCAATGCGTATCTAAAGGGTATTACGGTGCGATTTATAAGAATTGTAACCGGACTACTGATTTAATAAAAATATAAGTTTTTATTGCTAGTAGGCTTTTTGCCTTAACAAAAAGTTGAACAAATTAGAAAAACTAAAGAGATCTAAATAGTCTGTTTCTAAGAAGGTCTAAATAAAAGATACGTTCGTCTAGGGTATGATTAATTAAGGATGTGGGAAAGATCAGAGTTCATTTGGTGTAGGATATAAATTGAGAGATTGTTTTCAAACTTCTGGAAGTTTTCTGCTTTGTCTTACAAGTTTCACTATAAATTACACTGATTAGATTAGTACGACATGTCTATCGAAACTTCTGCATTCTAAACAACAGGCCCACAATTTCTTGCGAGCTATTCTCTCGACATGTCGAATTCTCAGCAGTTAATGTGCGATTTTGGTGCATCAGCCATATAGAAGTTGCCTTACAAAACTTAACTAAGCCGAATATTTATTATTATACTAAGTAATTAGATTGATAATGGAATAAATAAATGAGATATGACAGTAATATAGATATAAATGACTGGCTGAGACGGCAACACATTGGTTAGGTGCTCGACTCGGGTTCCATTGTTCACATTTCGATACCCAGGGCACGCCCGTCATTGATGTGACCGTTAAGACACGAAACTGACGTTAAATACGGCTTATAATTTATATTTTGTCAACTCTGGCCTTAATACTTGCATTGACTCTATTTAAGCTACTTGAATAGAATGTAGCAAATTGAATGTAGTGGTGTGAAATTGTAATTACTACATGAAATTTACGAAGCTCAGCTCAGTTTGGTCTGATCTCACCGTCAGATTAATGACAATTGAGTGTAACCAGTGCTCTATGATAATTTCAACCAGTGCTCTATGACAATTGTGACTAGTGCTCTATGACAATTGTGACAGTGCTCTATGATAATTGTAACCAGTGCTCTATGACAATTGTAACCAGTGCTCTATGACAATTGTAATCAGTGCTCTATGATAATTGTAACCAGTGCGCTATGACAATTGCAACGAGTGATCTATGATAATTGTAACCAGTGCTCTATGACAATTGTAACCAGTGCTCTATGATAATTGTAACCAGTGCGCTATGCCAATTGTAACCAGTGCTCTATGACAATTGTAACCAGTGCGCTAAGACAATTGCAACCAGTGCTCTATGACAAGTGTAATCAGTGCTTTATGATAATTGTAACCAGTGCTCTATGACAATTGTAATCAGTGCTCTATGATAATTTCAACCAGTGCTCTATGACAATTGTGACTAGTGCTCTATGACAATTGTAACCAGTGCTCTATGACAATTGTAATCAGTGCGCCATAACGCTTAGTTTGAAAACATTTCCAGTATGCGATATATCTCCCTTTATAATATATTACACAATACACATCTCAAAAGTTTGTTAAAATCTCAATACCGACACCAACTCTAACCTAAAAAGTAAAGCAATACGGAAAAACACAGAAATAACGAGATGTGTATAAATATTCGACATAGGGAAATTTATTCACCCATATCAGTACTCTCTGTTCTGATATGGCAAGAAACGTTAACTTGAATGGATTAGTGAAAAATGTAAATAACAGGAAACCTCATACTCCATCGGAAACTTGTTTTAATTCAACGCAGAAATGACTTCCTTAATATCAAAATACATCGAAGCAGTCGAACAGCTACATTGAATTGCCAAATCTGCCGTTAATCGAAACACCGTTAATATAATTATTACATTATAGCCGTAGGAAAAACAATGATAGCAAATACAACAAAAATTAGTTACCACAATAAAACCTCTAAACTACTGTATAGAGACAGTACTAATACATCAATCCTCGAATTAATGAAAGAGAAATATTTGACCTAGCCGCTTATAATAATTAATGGAGACATTTTTAATTATGGTGAGACTGAACGAATCGCATAAGAGAATATCACATATCATCAATAAAATATCTCATAAAAATAACACAGAATAACAGTTAACGGTATTCGGATAACAGTGTCCAGGAAATTTGTAACAAATAATTTACTTATAATCAGTAGGTCTTGCAAAGAGCAGTAGGCCTTGTGAATTCATGCAATTGATTTCATACATTGATTCCATACAATTGCGTACTTTGTGGGTTCATACTACAAATGTTAGAAACTCATTGGGGAATATTGAAAATTGTTTAAAAATATTAGCTTCTTGCAAGAATTAATCGTAATAATTATTAGGGAAGGTCTACTGCAGAAATTTAATGTGATATTTCACGGAAGTATAATACGTTCCCGTGTCTGACACGGAAAATTTGAGGTTAGTCAAACCGAAAACTGTACGTGCTTCTCAAGACCCGACTAACGAAAATTATGTGGATGATAATGGATTACCGAAATCCCCCCTCGAATAGCCTCAATTCGACCTCCCACCTCCTCTCGAAAAAAATTGCATACAATAGTAACTTCCCCCCCTCCTCCTCAAAATTCCTAGATCCGCCACTTAAAAGAGCAAAATTCCGGACAGTCTATTTTTATTTTGTATTGGTCCTGCCATCTGGAAGACCACTAGATACTAGATAGACAGTCTAAAACAGCACTAAGTAGGATGAAACAAATGGCTTAGCTTGATCTGAAGCACAAGCATACTCTTCGTAACAAACTTAAGGAATGAAAGAATAAAATAGAATTGTGGGAAATTGCTTCTAGAAACATTGTTAAATTAGCGTTAACAGTACTTTATGATCGTATATTGATATTACAGAGGGATAAGTTGGTTAATACCATTATGCAACATTATATGAACAAATAATCATTATTGTCCGGAGTTGAAGCATATTATAAATACACATTTAGACGCAAATATTATTTAACGGAATTTTCATGTAGTCCAACTAAAAATAATGAAAAGGGTTACGAGAGACTCTACGTGAAGGAATATAAATCGTTGAAATGATAATGTTCAAGTTGTGAAAAACTTACAATAAAAGTAAGAACCTACGGTCCAAAGTGCTTACAACACAATATGAATAATACTGGCAAACATGCAAAAGTATCGACAACAAGAAAGTAACAGAATACCTTAATCAATTTGTGTTAGTATGGCCTAATTACCATCTTGAACAATAACTTAATTTTATAGACTCATAACACGGCTTCTAACTTTTACACCAATGTTGAATTAAATGACAGATTCTTGACTCTAATTATTAATAAATTATAGTGGAATTTATCAAATTGCTATTGAATAAAACAATTTTTTAAACTAACTCTACCAATTTGATACCGATCTTCCATATTAAATAATTAAGATTTGCAGTCAGCTCACCGTCTGATGATCATAATTATTATCATTCAATCAATCAATCAATTATGTTAACCTATCGACTATTGTCGACTTTCGACTGAGATGATGTCAGGGATGACGCCCCAGACATAATCCCTGGATGAGGAATATGACGTTAAACCTTATTATTATCATTGATAAATATACCTGAAATAAAACAGCATCTCATTCTTAAAATTATTAATTTTTACACGAAAATGAAAGTGTCAAAATAAACTACAGACATTAAACAGCACTCGCTAAAAATATGTTATTTTTAATTGTGCGCTTTGCTGTACGAAATGCTGATTATAATTATTATGTAGAGCCGACAATTTTACGTATGCATCATAATAATGTAAACTTCTGATTGCTTCCATTTAATTTTTAGCAAATTCTGTACATGAATGTAAGTTATAATTAATCAAATCTGTCTATCCAACTTATATCCCTAGTAAAAACAGGTTCAAAGAGTAAAATTCTTCCACAACTCTCATCAGCATTTCTTTTCATGGGCAGCAAATGTTCCACTTTTTAAAATTATCCCATATTCCTACACGAATTCTTTCATGTCCTTTTCTACCACAAATTAGATGCAATGATTTCCTGTTAAATAACTAGACGTGAATTGATGCATTTAAGAGAAATGATTGATATTGAATATAATCGTAAACATATTCTATTATATCTGCATGAAGCGATAGTAGAACAATCGTTTGCTGCCATTAATGAGTAGATTTAAACTCTTTATAAAGCTTTTCTTTGGACGGATCTTTCATCATGCGCTACTTCAACAATGTTACGGATCTAAAATAGATTAATTACTAGCAAAAAGTAGATTTTGAAATGTCAGAATTGACATCATTGTATGATTTGGTTACAAATTTTTCCAAGATGGAGGTCTAGATAAACTGTACTTTCTATCGTTTTCATGAAAAGTTAACATTAACAGTGAGCATTAACAGTTTTCAATTAAGTTATATCTAATACAATAAATGATATGATCATTTTGCTTTTGATCTTGAGGTTAAAATACATTAATGTACTTAAATTAACGATGATCAACAAATTCTACTCGTTAGACCAATAAACCGTTTCGAACTATTGCCAAGTTAGAAACAACTGGAATACACTGCATTAAATGTAATTAAGTAGAGCCTGAATTGAACATAATTGTGGTCTACTTTGCTTGTTCTTGCCATTGAATGCTATAACAATAAGTTAACGATTATTTAACATTAAACATTACTGTTAAATAATCGTTAACTTATTGTTTAGTATTCAATGACAAGAACAAGCAAAATAGACCACACAATTATGTTCAATTCAGGCTCTACTTAATTACATTTAATGCAGTGTATTCCAGTTGTTTCTATGTTTCTGTGTTTGCTTCACTAATATTATTGGATTTAACATTATATTTAATTAGTATATTACCTGCACATTGTAATTTGTATTTATGAAGGCGAATTGTTTCAGAAGTGTTTCAGGGTATAACAAAATTTAATGTCTATAGTTATTAAAAATGTAATAGACAAATAAAAAACCTAACTAAATTTGAGATTTGATTTCATGATTAACACGCTAACGTAGCCTACACCGGAGTGCCATATCAAGACGTTAGATGTAACACAATAAAGTTAAAGGTTGTGTGCATATGCGTTACCGAACGTAGGCGCGGAGCTGATTCCGATCCTGAGCGAATGCAGGTGACATAGTCATTAATCTGACGGTGAGGTCACCAGCACCACTCCATACAATCCGATTTATAATTTGATCATATAGGCTACGACAGTCCTGTGGTAACGCAAAATGAGATAAACTAAATGCTATCTAATCCAGCATGCAAATCTTAATTTAACTATAAATATAATTAAGCCTATGGGAAATAGCTATTAGTTCATTTATCTGTTTACTCTATAGTCTTTATAGAGCTTGCAGTTTCTAGGCATTAAAAATCAGGTAACAGTTATTATATTATTGTAACTTGGCAACAGTAACAGGCTGTCACCGTGAAACGTAAGCGGAGCTTTTGAATGATTTCAAAACAGGGAATGATTTAAAAACACATTCATTTTAATCACTATAATCGCTTATTATAGTGATTATCAAGGTAAAGTTTCAGTGCCTTTTAATGCGTTTTGATGGCCTTTGATGAAAAAAAACATATTTCTCTTTCGATCCTTTTTGTCATAATTTATCTTTCACTCTAGCTATAGGCTACCGACATCCTTTCAAACAAACAATCACTGTGACGTTTTAATAATCGTAATAATTTGAATAATCGTAAATTGGAGCACTTATTTTATCAGAGGGTATTTTAACAAATGATAAATGATATAAGAATCTTGGACTATATATTAACTATTATGGTACCGGTATTAGTTTTTATTGATGGGCAGCTGGCTAAAAGAAAGTAGAACTTTAAAAAAAATTTAACTTCAAAAAAGAGTTTAATTTATTTTGTAACTAAACTAAAAAGTTGTTAAACTTTTAACTAAATGAAAAGTAGTAAACTACGAGTATTTAAGTATAATTTAAAAAAATTCTAACTACATTTTTGACATAAAATTTATCAATTTATAAGGAATTTTTAAACAAAACTCATAGCTTACCTTATTGGGACAGTATCTACAGCCACAGGATGTAAATTCTGCAGTCAGCAGGAAAACATAATTCCTAAAGTAGGCTGCCCGCTACCATATTGTGTTTTGTAAAATAGTATCCTTTCGCATGGATTTATAACTTGCTCAGAACTTTGACAACATTTATTATTAGGAAAATTGCTCACTTTTAACAAGATGAAGTTTTGTCTAATTAATTAATTACTAATTAAAAAGTTGTTAAACTATTATATTTCTAACTAAGCTTTAAATAGTAGTTTACCCATTGTTCTAACTAAGACAGTAGTTTAACTAAAACAATAATATAGTTAACGTAGAAAGTTATAGTAAACTTAGACAGAGACAATATAGCAGTGGCGGATCCAGAGGGGGGGGGGACGAGGGGGCGATCGCCTCCCTTAGAAGCCAAAAACAACCAGCTTCTGGTAGTTTACCACCATATTCCTGGTAAAAAATACCAGGAATATGGTATTTTCTGGTAACTTTTACCAGCACCTGGTATTTTCTAGTAAATTAGCCCCCCCCCCTAAGAAAATGTTCTGTATCCGCCACTGCAATATAGTTAACTATTTTTAGTTAACTATTGCTAATGATTGCTAGTCTGAATAATAACCATTAAACCCAATCGTTAAAATTTCGAAGACAAATGACAGTGCTCTTCAAATTTCAATAACACGATATGCATCATAGGGAATCATAAAACTCTTAACTCCTTTATACTAAACTCTAATTTCAACAGCAGCCATCACAAAAAACAATTTAACAAGATAGCTGAATATCAACATACAAGAGTCAACATGCAAGAATACATGCATAAATAAATTGTATAGAATATATACATAGCCTAGTACATATGCATTTAGTGCCTATCAACATTATTACGTATTATATACATGTGCATTCATGTAATATACATTTACATCCCACGTACTCAATACAAAACTGGTGACACCAAGTTGGAAATAACTTTCTATACCATTAAGTTAAGTTAAGATAAGTTAAGCTAGGCCTACTCGTAGCTGTCTTGTCGGCTGGCTAAATAGAGTATTTGCTTGAAGAGTATTTTTATAACCGTTTTCCATAGGATCAGTTCAGAGAATTTTTCGCAGCCACGTAGGATCCTCCTTCGTTTCTGTCCGTCTTGTCCGTCCACCCGAACGGACAATTCAGACAGGCGTGTATGGCATTGTATGCTTACAACTGCATTATGGATAATCGTATAAATGTCATTTCTTTTCACCTTAGTATTATTGATGTTTTTAACTGCTAAATATATTTGCACCGTGTTTAACCCTGCAACTTTCAGTATGGCCTACTTATTCTCTGAGTGCTTTTGGGTGGACCAGCCAGTAAAACCTATATGCTCTCAGACACGTCCCTGTTATCATCGTTAGCTGATGAACCGGACGCTTAGCCTGCGCTGCGCTGTATAATTCTATTGATATTGTCCCTGACATCACCTTCGGGTGAGGAACCGGACGTTAAATCCCCATTGTATACCTATACACATCCAAACATGATTATAAATGTAATAATTATGGTGTAATTAGTGTAACAACATATTATAATAGTAGCCTATAACAACGTTTGTCGCGTGGAAGCCGTAACATACATCATCGAAAAATATAAGAGACGAACAGCAGTCGCTAGCAAAGAATATTACAAAATGTTCATTCTCGCTGCAAATACAGCCACAAGAATACAGTGTAAATATATTGCTAGTGCTCGCACGGTCAACTCAACTTAGTGGCAATATTTACAAATGTTTACGTATTTTAAAACGGTTATTACATAATCAGGAGTTTACAATTAATACAACAATTTTATTGACTAAAAGCGAAATTGCCAGGGAATATTGTTTATATAAATGTTTTACAGGATAATCAAACTCAAAGTATCAGTATTTTTAGTGGGATACATGTTACTGCCGTCGGCCCTTGTATCCCTTTTCACATTCTCTGTTGTTTAGTACATGTTTCGCTGCTTGATTCGTGTAGAATAAAATTCAATTCAATTCTATTCTATTTTGACAAATTTATACTTAAAATGATCACTTTTTAGATTTGATCATCAATTTTATTTTCAATAGATCCTATATGCAGTATTGGTTTACATGAGACAGAAGTTATTGAAAGCACACACAAAAGTAATATGAACTGTGGGTCGCGATCCACAGGTGGGTCGCCGACTCCATCCAGGTGGCTCGCCGAGATCTAAGTAAAATAACTTTTTTAAATGTTTTGTCTATGATTGAGTGACATAAAGACCGTAAATGTAAGAAGGGTTAGATTTTACCCTTCACGAGATAGAGCCTGAAATTATACACTGTAAATATAACGCTATTGCAGTTAATACTAATTACTATAGAATATATTGATTCCGATAATTATATTGAGACACCCAAAAGCAAGAAGAACTATGAAGAAATCATGGTGGGTAGCCATCAGAATTTTTTCTTAGTGGGTCGCTATCCATGGAATAAAAGAATCACTGGAATAAGTAATGAACTTTCATAGGTTACGAAACGCATGAGAAGACATAGAGTTAATAATTGCAGATCTTTATTTATGATTGCGAATCTTCTTCATTTTAACTTTATTAAACTTTCTGATTTTCTACCCACGGAATATAATTTCTTGCAGTAGTGAAACACATTTGAAATACGAGCAGTTGACACAGTTTGCTAAGACATTGTTGTGTTGCTATCATTTGATACACATTCAGTTGCATCAAAGACTATTTGTTTTATCTTATTGGCGATGTTATTGAATTTTTCTGATTAATTAAATCAATTTAAATTCAATTCATAATGAGCACTTAGTCATTCGTTTAAAAATTGAACATTTGTAAAGTCAGCGTAATATTGGACATGCAGGAATTGAATTTAAATAATTTAGTCAATACTGTATAACCAAATGCCATTGATTTTAAATATGCACAAAACTCGTGAATATTACATGTAACTCAACCAATGTCAAGAGTACATTTGCTCTAGTCAATTAGAAAAAAAACAATAGAAAAATTCTGGTTTATTGCTATATAGAGCCTGGTCTACACATTCCTTTTTATTTGCATCTTAGTCACATCACAACTTTCTTTTTAATTTACTGTATTTGAACTAGCGGGTGGTTAAATAATACAATTTATTGTTTGAACTATTCAATGAGCCGACGCTAATATGCCATATTGATAATCTGGTGCTAATATTTCTTGGTAAATAACTCACCTTTTTATTCAAATTAAGAATATGTTCGTTAAAATGGCCTGCTAAAATAATGGATAGGCTAATATTCTAAACATGAGGGGACTGTAGAGTGACACAGTCAGTAATTAACCTGTAGCTAAATGAGCTATTTGCATGAATTACCCGCCATATTTGCCACGTCATCACTTCAGGTCAAGTGACTTGTTACACGCCCGCCCATTGGTCCGAAGGATGTCAACTGCTCGCCCATAGGTCATTACGAGTCACGTGACCGTGCAATATACCTCGAATGATCCCTTGAAACAATATGGCGGGTAATTCATGCAAATTGCTGAATAATCATAATCATGACGTCACAATAATGACGTCATCGTTAGCGACCAATCATGAAGTCCGCCGCCGAACAGACGGAGCAATGTTATTGGACGAAGCTTGAGATAATGAGTCATCAACCTGTGAGCTTGTTAAGTTCTTGTCTTCCTTCACCGAGCCCACCCTTCTACAACCTCCTGTTAAAACCTCCGAACTCTGCGGATAAAAGCATAAAAAGTAATATTGCGATAGAATATTATTTCAATTATTAGTAGATTAGTCGTGATTTTTTAATATCACAATGAAAACGAATTAACAAAAGCAGCGTCTGGCTCCACGCACTTCCCATAGCCTCCTGCGGTCTGCGCCTGGATGATGAGGCTGTACAGATAGCGGCTGGACTACGTCT
>JAQFZF010001086.1:0-14943 GCA_034695365.1 Enchytraeus norvegicus | reverse complement strand
TGATAACATAATATAATTATGGACGTCACCAAAAAAATAATATTAAATGCTATAATATAGTATTAGCTTACATAACATTACTGGGTCAGGAAGCATCAGATGCTTGTTTAAGACCCATTCAACAGACCCAGCAGTCACTCTCACGTACAAAATCAATATAATATACCTATATCGTCATCACCTAACTCTTATATTGCGCACCCTTAATTAATTAATCAATCAATCGATCAATAAATATATTTCTAAAGAGAGCCGATTTATGCAAAATGCCGCAGTGGCGCTAAATAGACAATGGTGAATTTAACAAATTGCCAAGCCTAGCGGAGGTCACAATCTTTAGGGAGGCATTAATAGGTAAGTTGTGAAAATTGACCTATTATAAAGTTAAGTTGGTTAACTTGAAATATAGTTAAGAGTGCTGTTATTATTAATTGTTATAGATTGTGTCCGGCTATGAAAGCAGTGTTCGAGCACGGACTTAAAAGATCTACAATACTGGGAGGACCAGGTCATCCATGGCTGTTTGTCGAAGAGGTTTATTTCTATTTCATGTTTTAAAGTTCTCATAATAAAAGTATTAACTTTTTTTACAATATTATACTCTTATTGACTTGGTTGAACTCATAAGTCTGTTTTGACATTATGAAGATATTTTGCAAATTATACAAAGGATAATACTACTATTATAAATTTATATATATATATATATTAAATAAAGAAATGAAGTTAAATAAATTAAATGAAGGATGACACGATTATATAATGAATAATAGCATTATTTGAATTATTGTTTAGTAATAATTATTGTTAAATTAATAATGTGATGTTGTCCTGTTTTAATTTTCAGGCAGCAACAAAAGAAGTTGAAAAAGATTTTGAATCTGTCTACTCAAGACTTGTTCTGTGTAAAACATTCAGGTTAGAATTTTGTAAATGTAAATGCAATGTGAAATGTAGCCTGCTTCTCTCTCAATGAAGGAATCAGTTATTTATTTGATTTTGTACTGCTTGATTATACATTTGCCTGATTTTAATAAAAAATTGAATAATATGATGCCTAATATTTGAAGGCATTTGGCAATTTTCTTCAATATTGCCAGAGCAGAGGTGTAGCAAAGCCTTTAACCTTTCCCATTTTAAGTTAATTCGGCAAGCAAGGGCTTATTTCTGTAACATAGTAAGTGATATTCTGTGTAAAATTTTAATTTAATTAGTGTGCTTACTGTTTACATTACAATCAATTCTCAAATTTCAGACTCGATGAAGATGGAAAAGTACTGACACCAGAAGAAATCTTATATAGAGTAAGTACTTTGTTCTTTTAGTTAAGTTGTTATTGTATTTCAACTAGCTGTTATTATAAAGAAGTTTTTATTATATAACTAATGACTGAGATATTTATGTTATCATTTTTACAACGAAAATGCTGTAAACACTAAGATGCATGACGCAGCTCAGGCTGAGATGTCGAGTTACTTTATTGTATTATAGATGATTGATATCAACAAGGCTGGTTTATATGGTTGTTTTAACATATAAATCTCGTTTCGGTTTTAAAATATAAACAGTTTTTTTATAAATTTTAATTTACCTCCTATTTATCTGCTCTGCCTCGCAGGCTGTGCTGTATAATACTGTAGCCCCCCCCCCCCCCCCCCCCCCCCATACCTCCTGTTTTCTTTGCCATGCAGGCTGTGCTGTATATTATTTAACTCCTGTTTTGTCTGCCACGCAGGCTGTGGTGTATATTACTTTACCTCCTGTTTTGTCTGTCACGCAGGCTGTGCTGTGTATTACTTCACCCCCTGTATTGTCTGTCATGCAGGCTGTGCTGTATATTACTTTACCTCCTGTTTTTTCTGTCACGCAGGCTGCGCTGTATACTAATTTACCTCCTGTTTTGTCTGCCGAGCAGGCTACACTGTATATTACTTTAATCCTTGTTTTGTCTGCCACGCAGGCTGTGCTGTATATTAATTTACCTCTTGTTTTGTCTGTCACGCAAGCTGCATTGTATATTAATTTACCTCCTGTTTTGTCTGTCACGCAAGCTGCATTGTATATTACTTTACCTCCTGTTTTGTCTGCCACACAGGCTGTACTGTATATTACTTAACCTCCTGTTTTGTCTGCCAATTACTTTACCTCCTGTTTTGTCTGTCACGCCGGCTGTGCTGTATATTACTTTACCCCCTGTTTTATCTGTCACGCAGGCTGTGCACGCTGTTAATCTGACCCATGACGTAGCTCACGCTCAGATGGATGTCAAGTTCAGATCTCTCATCTGCTGCGGACTCAAGTAGGACTCAAACGCGACTATTATATCTAAATCTAGATATAATTGTTAAATCATGCAGTCGGCTAATTTATGGCTTAATTATCTCATGATATTTGGTTGGATCATACCTTTCTCATGTTTACTTTTAGCTAATAGGCAGGCTTATCATATTAAAATACTTTATTCGTTAGTTACAATAAATTATATGATTATATTACTTGATATGATTGCTCTAACCTTCTATATTTTGTCTGCCTGTAGTGAACAAGTATTACACCTATGGCTGGAAACTCTTTGTTCATGTGTGGAGATAGTGGAGAAGTGGTACCATCCTTGGTCCTTCATGAGGAGTCCTGGCTGGGTCCAAATTAAATGTGAATTGAGGTATGAACGCATGCATGTCATCCACATTTTTGCTTTTATTTATTTTACGTATGGTGCATGGTTTCATCTTATGCTATTTTTTATATGTTAGCTACTATGTTTCTTTGTAATCAACTATACTCTGAATTATTTTAATTCAATTTTTTAAGTTCCTTCAATGTTCATTGTGTTTTTATGTTTCCATCTTTTGTTACTTGGCATGATATGATGACTCATTTGGCTTATTCTTTTATTTATATACTATATCAGCTAGATGTTACTTAAGTTGCATAATAGTTCTGACAAAATATTAGGTTTAAGCTTTATATTTATGCTCTTTGTTTATCACAGGGGGGCTTATATGTAGATTAACATTTTATTTTATATGCCTGTCCTTCTTTACTGTTTCATTTCAATTCCGGAATTTTATAGCTGTAATTTACTATTGTGTTTATGGCCATTCAAGTTTTCTCATCATTTGACATTAGTTTAAGTAATGTACTAGAATTTGTAGTAGATGCAAGAGAATGGCAAAAATAAACAAAAGTCGGATTTAGGCTGACATTGATGAACTAATTGAGCAATATATTTTGTTCTGCATATTTTCACACATGACAGACGCACATGCTAGTTTGTTGTATCTGCAGTAATTTCATTTTGCCATCATTCTCCTGACCTGTAAAAGTTTGAGTGTGTAGTATCTCATAAAGAATGTTTATTTGTCCGCATGAATTCATTTCAGAGTATTGAAACAATTTTCCTTTAACTTGTCGACGAGTTGGGAGCTGCCGAGGAGTAAGAAGCAGGTGGAGCAAGAGTGGAAGAAGAGTGTTGGAGAGATGCTGATTACACACCACTTGTTTAGCTGGGATGCTTGACATCTTTGCACACCTGTGTGTTTGATTTAAGCCAATCCTGCATCAGTATTGATTGATATTAGTAGATTGTAGTTTATTCTGATGAGATCCTGACGCAAAATGGCTCTTTACAATATATTTATGCACTTCTCAAAATGTTTTCAAAATCATTATCCCAATCCCACCACCAACCCTAACCTGAAAAGTAAGTAAAAAAGGAAAATGACGAAAACATTAAAATGTGTATAAATATATTACCCATTGGGCAATACAGTGACCCTGACTTAATCATTGTATGGGAATCATTGTATGCTAAACGAATGGTAAGCAATAAATCGTGTTATGTAAATAAATGATTGATTATTACTGGTTATTATTAGCATCTGCAGCAGTCTCGTACACTGATATTCTGACAGTCTTGTTGAACGAGTTTTAAAATCTTCCTCATTGCTTTTTAGTTTATGCGTAGTCTATTTGTTGTGGTGGCTGTTGTTGTTTAATTGGTTATGGTTCAGTTTTTGTTACTATGATGCAATGATAGAAGCCTGATCAATTTTTTTTAACATTCCAGTTTTACATTTTAAAGGTGCTTTTCTGTTACATTCTTCGCATTAGCCTAAGTTATTAAATAGTCGGGAATATGATATTACCTTATTTGTTGTTGAGTTCTCATTTCTTGTACCGTGTGCATGTGTAAAGTTCTTTCTTCTTATTTGACTTCTCTGAATACAAATTGAAATGATATGTTAATGCCTACTGCTTTATATGTTTTCTGAGAATGTTGTGAAGCGCGAGTGCACTCTGCACCTATTTCATGTATGTAACTATTATAAAGCTGATGCTCGGGTTTTCGAACTAAATAAAAGTGTCTTGTACATATCAATAAGTGAATTAATTAACATTCCACCCATATAATGACAAGTATTGTGATGCAGGGTATGAGTGATATTTATTATTCTATCTATTATAATTGTATTTCATATATCAGCTTGCCATTTGTTCGATCTTAGATTCCAATATTTTTATACATTCTGTAGGCCGTATATACGAGTAGATTCATTTGCTGCCGTCTTTCACAATCTGTTGAATTACATGCAATTGTAGATATTTATTTAAGTTTCAAGTTTCCTTATTAAACATAATGATGAAATAATTTAAATTGTTAAGCATATTTACATAGTGCGTGTTTATATAGCTGTACAACCCAATTCTAATGTTATTTTCATTCAGATTGCTATGTTTGTCAAATTCATTTGTCAAATATGTAGGCTTACAGTGCCTTCTTTTGAGTAATTATAATTATTTATTTTAGATCTCGGAAAGCTAAAGCCGTCGTAATATCAGTTAACTTTGTTTGCAAGAATCCGAATTTCTTTCAACTACTGCTACTACTAATAATGTACGACTCCACTTCTCCGTTGGTTTGCCCGTCGACCAGTTTGTGTCTAATTTTTACGCAGAAGGTTCTGGGTTATATGCCCAGTCGAGTAGATCAGAGAGTAAAATCTCGGATGCACAACGGGCCTACCAAGCCCACCAGCCCTTCGTGAGTCGGATAATTGGGTGCAATTAGTGCGTAGTAGGTGACTACTTCGGAAGAATGCGAAGGTTACCACAGGTCTGATGTATATAATCCAATAATCATTTTGGATCGTATAGAGTGAGGCTGGCGACCTCATCCTCAGATTAATGACTTTGTTACCTGTGTGCTGTAATCGCTCAGAATCTGGATCAGCTCCGCGGCTACTTTCGGCAACGAATATATCTTTACTGCTAATTAACCGACTCCTATTATTACTATTGTAATTATCACATTTTAGCCTACTGTTTATGTTGTATCAGTCCCGACAGGCTAAAAACGTGATACTATCATGTGTAGATGAATATTATTTTCAATTTCAGAATTTTGGCTCAGTTTGCATTCAATCTCTCGCAGGACTTTGAGTTGCCAGCTAAGAAGGATCTGATGAGTAAACCACTGAAAGAAGGAATCAGTGATATGCTAATCAAGCATCATCTGTTTAGTTGGGATATATAAGAAATATAATTTTTTTAAATATAATTATTTTATTTATTTAGCATAATTATTATGCTGTTTTCCTCGCGCACCGGCGAGACTGCCGAACGAGATTTTTTACGAATTCAGCAAGCTTGTGCAGTCGTCCTGAGCGTGTCATTATAGGTAAAATGAGCTTGCTGAAGGCTGCGACATCATTATTAAATAAAAATATTTATTCAGCATAATGATTAATTTGCTTAAATATATCGTAATAAAAATCTAGAATAAATCTTAAGTGGCCTGTTCTAATGTATGTATATATGAGAATGAAGTATGCAAATCAAATTACATACCGAATTCAATAGAATTTAGATCTATTAGCACGATATTGTACTTACAAGTATAAAATTCACACAATATGAATTTGATGATTTGAAAAATTACGCTCTGTTAATGTTATGAATACAGCTCAATACTTTGTAAATAATATTATGATGGAATTGAATTTCGCAGGCATCGATTTATTCATTACTGTGCAATTACAAAGATTATGGGGGGGGAGGGGGGGCTCACTTACGTTAACCATGGTGTATATTTTATTGTTTCCTACTTAAGTGTTATGATAATATATCGTAAAATGAAATTATCAATTTGCTCGCAGGGCTAGCCTATGAGTCCAGATTTTACATGATTGGTAATATTTGTTATTATCTAATTGAAGTGATTATATGATAGTATTGTATATATTGCTCTAGATGACACTATTTATGTATATATTATACTGAGTTGAGTTCGAGACACTTGAGAATTGACTCGCTGACAACTTTGCGAGTTCGCAGGAGGCGAATAACGCAGATGCTGTGGAGACAAGTGAAAACCGTCTCTAATTTCAAAACTTCTATTGCTGAAATCATCGAATGAATGTGTGGAGTTGAATGAGCTCTGGTGATGGATCGATCTACTTGGCTGATCGAGGATGTGCTTATCAAGCAGAGAGTGAGTAAAGACTATGTGTGTGAGTTGCATTGGACCCGCCATCTTGCAGAGTACTGGATGTATCTGTATATTATATCCGATGATACATTATATTTATATATAATGTATCATCGGTTGCACACTATCGATTGAAATATATATTATCTATTAGAAATCTTTCTATTTCAGGGTATGGCACTCTTTAAAGGCACTGTCGTTGTGAAATGTGTATAATAACATGTAATTGTCTAGTGAACTATAATGCCACACGGCATGACGACAATCCCAAATGATTAGTATTTCAATGTAACTTAAGGACAGTGTTACCAATTGTATTTGTATTATCTGTTCATTAATTTGAAAATGCATCAAGTATTTCACTTACATTTTACATTTTGCCATTACACGATTCCGTAGATGTCAACATAGTAATTCATTATGAATTTTAAATATACTCTCTAATACAGAGACTGAACAATCTAATTATGTTTATGTGTGAAATTGCGTCGTATTAATTATTTAATTAATACGACGTTTTAATTATTAATTATTTCTAGAATTTGAAGTAGTGGAAAAATAGTATCTATTAAAATATAATTTGCATTGCTCGTGGAAGCTTCATCGTGATTAAAAAGTTAATTGTCGTGCAAAGATTTTAATTAATTTGAATTTGCTTTTTGTTATAATGATAAACTTACCCTCTCTATTGTCTGAAGAATAAGTAATATTGTGTTATCTAAATTTTTATTTATTCTGCAAACATCTACATTTGTCGTGCATTGTTTGTTATTAAACATTTTCATTTTCATTCCAAGATGGTTGTTGCTATCTTAACTTTGATTGAATAAATTTGCTAAATGTACTATTCCACACTTATCTCTTCTGATTCTTTATGCCGAGTGGAAAGGAAGACAATATTTTATGTCCGCTTCCTATGCCACGGATCTTCGTACTTCTACGAATCCGGTCCTTTGTAGGCTTATATTATCTTAGTTAAGATATGCATGCTGTATGCCTGCATATTTGCGTACACTTATTTTATATTTAAGCGTCAGAACGTCGTTGTTATTTATAAAAAATGTAAATAACTGAGTTTGATAATGTCAAATAACTAAAAATAATAGCTAACCTGAAGTTTCTTTGCTATTGTTTTGTCTTGTGCAATTGTGTTGTGCTTCACACATAGTAATAGAAATATTGCAATTCTAGTAAAATATAATTTCAGAAAAGTAAAATAGTTTGTTTCGTGTCTTCATTCAGTTGTATCTAGTATTGGTTAAGCCTTGTTGCGAATCGGTTAGAGCGCATCGGGGGGTGGTTGATATGTCTCATTTCGAATTTCTGACTCGTCAGTTGCTGATGATGCATTCTGGCGACGAGACCGACGTTAAGTTTGGCGATATTCTAACCTCTACGTGGGCAATACATCTTTCTAGCTCAATGGTTATCGCGTCGGCTAGTTTATGTATAATTTTACGCTTGAGGTCCGGGTTTCGATTTCCGGTCGAACCAATCAGAGAGTAAAATCTAGGATGTACAACGAACCAACCTAGCCCTCCATCCCTTCATGGGTAGATAAATTGGAAGCAATTATTACGTAGTAGGTGACTATTTCGGAAGATTGCGAAGGTTACCTCTGGTCTGGCGCATGTGATCCTATTATTAAATTGGATTGTATAGAGTGAGGCTCGGGACCTATACATTATATCACAGCATATCATATCTTATAGTTGAACTATATTAGATGCGAGGCCGCACATGCATTAAGCGGAGACAAGACTGGAAGATAACTATAATGTGCAAGTTTTTTAAAGCATGAAAGATAGCACGTGCTGGACCGTATGTTATTGATTGTAGCGCTAGCTGCAGAAAGTTTACTAAATACTGACGATAGTTGAAACTATTCTTCAATATAGTCTAATCCTTGAGTATACCTCAGTCTACTGCTTTTTATCTCCTGATGAATATCTTCAAGTAACTAAAATAGCCCTGCTCAACCATTTCTTCACTAAATGTGAGGAATACAGTGGCACATGATCTATGCAGTTGTATAGTTCTTTGGGCATGCACTCTTAGCCAAAGGCACATTGGTTACGTGCCCGACTCTGGTTCAATAGGTTGACGGTCGAATCTCAGGGCTCACCCGCTACTGGTACTGATTAGGCCAATGGTGAAGGTATGGAAGGAAAAATAGATTAGTACGATAGGAAGTATGGAAGGAAAGTTTAATGGATGAAAAACGAGGGAGAGCCCGTATATGAATGTTGGATGACTGCAGCATTATGTTGCTATGAAACGAAAAAGCATATGATAAAGAGGGAGGAATTGGACTCCTGAGACCTGCCTTTTTACAGAGCACACTACATAGATTAGCATAGATAGAATGTAGCAGGCTATACTAAGTATATATCAGCTGCTAGATTGAGGTTGAACCGTCAATTTGTAATTGATGATTTAAGTAAATAAGCTGGATTTACTCATTCCCGTGTATTTAGCTCCAACGCTAGTTCAGGATTCCTGGTTATATAACTGAACATGTTGAACTGTGAAATGGATGATATACGAACTCAGAATGTGCAATGCGTGCATGCTTTACTCGAATAGCGCCACATGCATCCAGGATTATACTCTTAGGATTATCCATCCAGCTATTTAGTATTTTGTCAAAAACTCTGCACGTGATTTGTGAGAGCCGACTAACGCAGATATATAGTGACGAAGGCAATGAAAAATCTCCTGAGAAACATTCAGAAACAAATCATCTGATTAATCGCCGGATTAATGCCAACAATAATTATCACCTGCCTGCTGTAGACCTAACGCCGTAACGCGTAGTTGGGGATAAGATCCCGTGTAAATACTTTTTATTTTTGAGTATGAAAAAAAAGTTAACAACAGAAGGTAACAACTGTAAAGAAGTGTTTAACGTCTATTTCCGCATCGCAAGGATGCTGTCGGAGACAGGCCCGGTTTGGACCCGATCTTTCTACTTAATAGGCAATCGAGTTTGGTCTATTCAACCAAAACCTAAATAATATCGATAATGATAATAATACACTAACAAACCCTAATAGATGTCGGTAACTAGAATTAAAATTTACGTCTGGGACCTGGTGTTTCTAGACATTTCTTGATTGATAGCCTACTTGTTATAATATAAACTGTAACACTTCGAGAGTTTGTGAATTGCCTATTGTCTGATGATTACATCACACTGCGTCTAGTTCCGATAAGTTACTTCAGTCCGGCACACGCTTGCTTCAATCTACCTCAACTGGGTAAATAATGGAATAGCATCCCCCTTATATTATGTCCCCTCCAAGTTTACATTCTGGCAACGCCATTGTTGGCATGTTGATATCGTTACGGTTACGTTGTGTTAACACTGTCTGGTTAGTCTCACAAATCTTCTTTCCTGGCAGCAAACGGATAATGGAAAGAGATAGGTAACTTAAATCGCAACTCCACTGCTATTTTTATTTTAATATCATTGTGAATTAAACAGAATTTAGGCCAATAGATCACGCAACTACACCGAAGAAATAATATCTCCCAACATTATGTTCTTCATGAAAATGTTTTCAATTGAGCGGATGTGCTATGATATTAGGACTTATAATCCAATGGAAAAGTTTTCCTTTGAAAGATGTGCTATAATATTTATACTTTTGTTTTTCCAAACGATCATAATCAGTATATGACAAAAATTGAGTTGAATCTTTATTAACATTGCACCGCCATGCAAATACTACACGTATCTTCTCTACATAATAGCATACCATACTGGCTGAGCCGATAGCACATCGGTTAAGTGTTCGTCCGTGAACTATGGGTTTCATATGTTCACGGTTCGAATTCCAAGGCAAACCCGTCAATGATGTAGCCGCTATCACACGAAAATGACATTATATTCGGCTTTAGCCATTAAATAATTAGACAAATAAATTATTCATTCCACGAGGATTGGGATCTGTAACTTCAGGCAGCCTTCAGCTATCCTGCAAGCTGAATTTTTAATAAGAAAATAGAAGCTAGTGCAGTTAAATGCACATACAGTTGAGTCACGGCCTAGCCTTGTAACATGCTGGTTGCTCAGGCTGGAATGCATAGTTTAGCTGGTCGATGTAATTCATCGAGAATTCGCGGCGATAGCGTTTATAACGCATATCACAACATACATCAGATGAGAATTACTGCTAGGATAACGAAAATGCCATTGGCTGTTTTAATAATAGTGATTTTAACTTCATAACAGATCTACATTAGTGACCATACCGTTTCTTGGCAGATTTATATTCAATAATTATTACTTATCGATTGATTGTCTCTGATAGTTTCTCCGAACGGTGAAGTGAAGTATAAATAGTCATGGAAATTGAAACAATTCATAGCAGATGATCGGCTTGTGTCAGCTCGAATAAGATGCCTTCTCTGCTATGGTCTAAATAAAAATTATGCTCAGACTGGGCTCTTCTAACATCAATATCAGTAGAATCAGAAACCGACTATGAACTTCAGATCTCGTGATCGTTTAACTTGGTTTCTTCTCAGAAACGCTGGCTCAGCTATGCGGCGTATTGGTCAAAGCGTATCGACCGTGATCCATAGATGTTCGGTCCTAGTAGCAGTCTCGCCCGTCATTGATGGTGACTTCGGGTGGCGATACTGGCGCTAACTTTGATTTTAGTCTTTCAGATTCGAAACAGCGAAAGAGGGAATTTTTATCTCCTGCAGAAAAATGCACAGCAAAAATTAGATGAGTTAATTCTATGTACTTTTCCTGCAGATACATTCGCTGCTGGTTAGTTTCAGCGGCGTGTCGATAGGCTGTAATGTGTACTACTGATTCAGCGCTAGGTCATGGTAAAAGTTGTATGGCGTGTGTGCGTGAGAGCAAGAGAGAGAGAGAGAGAGAGAGAAATAGAAAGAGAGAGAGAGAGAGAGAGACAGACTGTCTGTCTGTCTTTTGACAGGAACAGACAGACAAACAGACATACAGACAGAGAGAGAGAGAGAAAGTGAGAGAAAGCGAAAGAGATGGCCTGGAGATAACGGAATAGATAAAAGAGAGATAGGTAGAAATAGAAGGAGTCCGAGAGAGAGAGAAATAGACAGAGAGAGAGATTGAAATTCTGGAATTAATGATTAGCGAGTGAAATGATCTGTTGTAACTAAATACGCAACTGGAAGACAGTGAAGATAAAGCAAGATAAAGGAAAATATTAAATAGAAAACGGAGAAATACGTGTAAGTTATGTCTACGAATTTTATTTCCATAGATCATGCATCTGGCTGCACAAGTTACATGAGCCAGTTAGCCGGTTCTGCAGCAAACAGCTCGGCTACGGCTCTGCCACAAACAAGAAAAGTTTTATCTGAGCTCTAAATTATACATCAGCCAGATTGGTGATTTTTGAAGACCTCTATATTATGTCAATGTTTTTATATCGACGTATGCTATGAAATTGAAAGACCAAAATTAACAATTGTGTTCCTTAATAATAAATTCTAAGTTAATATTTCTAGTCCGAACGAAATAGCCCAGTCGATGGCATTCCTACCTTGTCAGCAGTAGGCCACGGGTTCGGTATCTATAGTGATTCTTCGTACAATTAATAGCATCTCCATGATGCGCCAATAACATTTAACAATAATATTCGTTTATCAAAATCAATCTGATAATTCGTAGATTGTTAAATCAACAAACAGCAAGCCCTACACATCGCAAAAAACAATTCACATGATCCTATACGAACGAAAATTTAATTTAAATGTTTTAACATAGACACTGTCCCGGTTGGATGGCCGAGTCGATAGCAAGCTTGCCTGATAAGCAGGAGGTCATGGATTCGTTTCCCAGCCGGGTTCGTTTGTGGCATTATTCTTGGATACGGAAACAGACGTTAGACAGAGCTTTACAGCTTTACACTATTCCAAAAGTTTAAAACCAACTGTGCTTTTAATTTGACACTGGTCGCTTTTTTCAGAACTTTTCTGATCCACCGGACGCAGCAGAACTCATGCAATGGAGTTGAAGTCATGCGAAATCGCTGTTGTAGCAGAAGTTTCGCTGACGTAGCAGACAAATTCCTGGCAGTTTTCACTTCAACCTTCACTCGTTACTCGTAGTTTCTTGGCGGAAGGAGCCTCTGCATTCGTCTAGTAGTCAGGCGTTGTCTATTCCAGCAACTGTTCAATTCCTGCCTCGTCTTGCCACATAATCTACCGGTCAGCTGGACTGGCATAGATCACCTCATCGTTTAGAGATAAATAGAGTATTAAGTTTACAATCAGTTAATTTTGTAACTAATTAATACAATAGCTTTCGAGTGAAACGATAATTATAATCTGCCAGCGCAACAATTGTTACTATCCAGGATATTAACTAAGCAGCTTAAGCTAAACTGGTTCAAATTTTGAGGAATTAATAAAACGTGTTTATATAACAAAGAAATATGGCGGATGTAGAAGCTCCATTAACTCCACAAGAAGTCACCGAGTCAGTCGTGGATGACGCCCCTCCAGCTCCCATTCCGGTGGAAGTCCAGGAAATCCCTCCAACGGAGGACTACGGGTTCTCTGCCACCTCAGCTGGAAGTGACTACCACTTCGACGAGTCTCTCCCAACCATCGGAGGAACCACAAAACTGAGCGACTTTGATCTTGACCGCGACTACACCTCGAAATATAACTCCACCTCCAGTGGGTTGACTTCCAATGTTCGGGAGAATATTCTTTCCCATCCGGTGGTTCTCAAGAACAGGACTGACAGCACCCTTTCCTCCCATGTCAGCAGTGAGAGTAGACATGTCATGCGAAAAGGTTTCGATCTGGGGATCGGCTCTCCAGCTTTACGTATGATGTACGATGTAAGTAGATCGTCATGTTTATTATATCATGTTTATTAATTTATTTGTTCACCTCAAGCACGACAGCCCACACCCACAACACAATTACAACAATAATTGATCAAATAACAATGACTATAACATCAGCTAGCATTGAACAAACAAACAAAACAATAAATTAAATGCCTTTGGACATTAAACAATTATATTATGTAAACTTATGTGTAATTTTATCTATGTAATAATATAGATATTATCTTAATCTGAGAAGATATATATTATAGGCATTACAAAAGCAGCGCAAGACTGATGTCACCGATATCGACTTCTGTGTAAAAGGAGCTAGACCTACAGCTTCAGATACTCAGCTTTTTTCTATCACCAATGAGCAGTCGCTCCATGGACGTTGATCCAGTCACATAGGCTATGCTTTTGCCACACATACAATACAACCTGATTTAGTCTGATTTAGTTTTTTGTTACAAATTGTTAAATGGACTTATTGGCGGACCACCTGAACAATATGGCTTGGTCCTATCAAACCGGCTGTCTCGTGGGAACTCTTTTAAACTAGTAATAAACAATCCTCGAATAGACGCCTGGAAATTCTTCTTCTCTTCAAGAATATGTGAACCGTGGAATTCGCTACCTGACAGTGTGGTCCTATTAAATAGTGTGAAGGCTTTTAAACGTCAGCTATTTGACATTGATTTTAATAAGTAGAGACCTATTTGACTTTTTAAATGGGCAGTTTATATTGATATCGGGAGTTCTTCTCAGTTGTTTTTAAAATATTATTTAGTTAGTTTTATTTTTATATAGCAAATTGAATGTGTCGCTATTTTATGAGTCTAATTTACCGGTAATTGATTTTATTGTGTGGGGTGTATGTAAGTGCTATGCGCCTTTACATCTATTTTCACGTTTACCGTCTGTATGAACTGTTTATTCGTCTTGTCGTGAAATAAAGAATTAAATTAAATTCAAATAGGTTAGTGAATGGCAAGCGAGATAGTTGAAAGGCAGAATTTTAGCACTGGACCCGATATCAGATTCCGCAGAGCATTGGATGGATAGATACAATCCTACTTAACTGTTCGAGCGATAGCTAAATATTATATTGTTTGCATAGATAATTAGCAATTAACTTTATTATACAACGTTGGTCTATTGATATTGTGCGATTACGGATTTCATAGTGTGATGTTCTGTAACAATTAGCGTTTGTAAGATTGATTCAATAAACTAATATAATTATAAAGGCTATATAATTATAAAGGCTATATAATACAACATTTATAATGTTCGTAATTTGTTACCAGGACATCGGCAGAAGGATGAGCGCTGAGCTTAGCGTACTCCACGGCTCTCTGTTGCAGCTCTACATCTGAATTACGAGTATGCTTGTCGTTTGTAAATACCTGGCATGTAAAATCAATCAATCAATCAATCGATCAATCAATGTGAAAGTCAATCAATTCATCAATCAATCAATTAATCAATTACGATAAAACGTGCTTTATTCTATTCCATCCATCAAAAGAGAATCAAGTTTTAATGTCTAGTGGTATTCCTATCTATGGAATACACATGGATGGTATTAGGTTAAATAGAGTGAATTGT
>JAQFZF010001085.1:0-14943 GCA_034695365.1 Enchytraeus norvegicus | reverse complement strand
AGTGGATAGATTGAACATAAAGTGAGATATTCCTGATGGCAGAAAGCTATGGAAATGGGTCAGATAGAACTCAATCCGGAGCAGTAAATAAATTTCGAAGAACAATAGATATTCACTAGTATTCAGTCATGGTTAAAGCTGCAACACTTAGTTTAACTTCTGTTTCCGTATTCAGAGATACCGGCAGGGACGCGGACCAGGCTGGGACTCGAACCCGTGACTTCCTGCTTATCCTGCAAGTTTACAACCGAATAGGAGATCCATCGGGAGTAGATCCGCCCTGAGGCTAGTTAAAAAGCAAAATTAGTCTAGTTTGTAAAAGTTAAGAAAACCAAGAATAAGTACTCGAATAAGTAAAGAATAAGTACTCGAATAAGTAAAGAATAAGTACTCGCACATACATGAAGAAATCAGGATACCGATGTAGGATGCAACAGATCTTATCCAATTGTAAACGAATGGATGCTGGTAAATGTCAACTAAAGTCTGGAGAGTTAAAGTGCCAAGCCACAGGTTGACATTCTGAGGGTTGAAATAGATATTTGTATTTCATTCCTAAATATCTTTAACACTGGAGCGATAAAAGAAAAAATAGAATTACAAGTCTTAAAAATGAAAAGAGAAGCATTATAGACAATAGAGTTAATTCTCAATAGCACTGTAGTTTCTGCTTTAGACGCCTCTTACGAACATGATATATGTGCAATTAGATGTGGGCTCAATTCTCAATCATCCTGAACCCACTTGTTATAAATTAAATATATTAAATTGTGTAGATACATAATTATGCCCATCTGATAGAATATATTTTTCAGGTAGCATAATATGAAGAGGGCATCTAGGAATTTTTGAGGAAGGACAACTTTTTTTATATAAACATTCATTTTTTTTAGGGTCTAGGCTAAATCGAGGCTAATCGAGGGGGGCCAAGTGTCCAAAAAAGATATTTGAATTGGTCGAATTACAATAATGTTCAAATCGAGGCGAGGGGGGGAGGCAGGAGGGCACCGTCCCTGACTCCACGCCGGAGACGAGTATGATAACTGTATACAAGTTTAGCACATCCGCGATATCTAGTGTTTATGTACCGTCTAATGGCGATAAAGTGGTATTTAAACCTCTTTCATCTAACTCTAATTTGTACTTATTGATTATATTTTTGCAAAGCTGTCTCGAAGTCTAATCCTAACAATAACCCCAAATCTAATCCTAACTATAACCCTAACACTTAATCTAACCCTAACCATAACCCAAACCCTAAAAATGAAAGAAATAAGGTGATATTAACAATGTGCTAAACTTGTATACAGATATCATTCTCGCGCTCCGGAGTATGTGGCAGCAGGGTAGGCCGCTGTTTTGACAGCATTCGTTCTATCCAAGCTTCTAAACATGAAACATAAACTACCAGATTGACTGAAGGCATTAAATCATTGTAAGACTTATTAGCGGAGCCGAGAGATTCCGTCTATGTCAAATTGTCTAGTTAAACCTATTATTATTACGCGATGAAAGTGCATTGCTAAGGTTATATTACTCGATGATTGCAATATTAATGCTCCAGTAATTAAATAACAAATGTTGAAATAGTAATTTTGTTTATAGAAACAAAGTTTAGTAGACTTGTATATTAGTATACCATAACTATAGGCCAACTTTATCACAGAGCCTACGTTTAATTTAACTTAATGACGGAGAATGAATCTTACGGCAAAGCAAACGCGAATAACAAAAAAATAGGCAAAGGGCAGATAAACTCTAATAGAAACAGATGTGAAAAGAGGAAAGAGAAAAATGGGAGGATAAAAATACATGGCGGATAAAAAATACATGGCGGATAGGAGCAGCCAGAGAGATAGAGTACGAAAGACAACAAACATGTTTAATAATATTGAGAAAATAAAAATTGACAAATTTTGAAAAAGTGAGAGAGAGAGAGAGAGAGAGAGAGAACATATACGTATGCTAAATGAGAGAAAGGAATTAGAGCAAGTTCTTATAAGTTTAGTATATATGATTGGGATTAAGGCGAAGTTAGTGTTAGAGATTGAGGAGATTATTGTCTAATCCTTACATGGATTTGTTCGGCGCCGAGTGAAATCTTGTGAGAGACAGAGAGCTAACCACTTGACTCGTATATGTAAACCATGGATGTTATATTTACCGAATAACAACAAACATCCTGAGATGTGAATATCCGGCATTATAAGATGGAAGAGATATGAAGGGATCGCCAAAACCTCTAATTCTTCTTCATTCAGGTGTCCTGCCAACCGCAGTAGCGTTTCTGAGGGGTGGCCTGGGGTGGCCATAGCCACCCCAGTGGCCACCCCAAAATTGAAAATGGTTGTCATGTCTACAATGAATGCAAACATAAAAAATGTAACATATGGGCCACCCCAATTTTGCTTTGCCACACCTCTAGCCATCCCATTCTGCATAAGCCAGAATCGCCACTGGCCAACCGCAGGACACCTGAAGTAAACGGTCATGGTTTTCCACAGTTCACGTTCTGTTGCGGTTCTGATCAACTCAATTTCCGTCTACGTTAATCCAATCACTGAGACTCTTTGTATGGGTAAATCATTTTCTTCATTTGCAACGTTTTCTTTCAATTTTTCCATTAATGCTTACCTTAATTACCAATCTGTCTTCAAATATGGCTTCCTGGAGTCACTCTAATCAATTATAGCTCCATGTTGTAAACTATCCGGCACCAGAGGTATCAACTATAGGTCGTCTTTCTCTCAATATTATAATTAAATAGCCATACCGAGCACACGACTTACGTGTCTGCATTTAACAAAAATATTACGGCTAAGTTTTTAACGAGAAGAGTGATAATGATGAGGTAGTAAGTGGCGCCGAATGGAAGGGGCCGCCAGACATACTAAACTAGTCTATATACACACGTGTAAGGTATAGGAAAGTGTGATCTAAAAAGCTAAAGCTGCAGAGCTAAGTTTAATGTCTGTTTTCGTGCCATAAGATGCTGTCAGAGAAGAACCAAGCCGAAACTCGAACCCGTGACATCCTACTAATCGAGAAATACATCGACATCCTGCATATCGGATCTCTGAGATCTTGGCGATCTCACCGTCAGATTAAGGACCATTGTGTGCTGTAATCCTCCATTTTGTTATCGGCTTTCCTCTAAATTAATCAAAAATCTATTCTAAGTATGACAAAAGCATTAACTAAAGGATCAATTTTTTGTGATGAGATAAATTTTTATAGGTATGCGACATGTGATCCAATATGAATGTGTGCCGCGGACCTGCCACCTGTCAGTGCACTATCTGGAGTAAGATGGACGTAATATCAGCATAGTAACTTCATTATTATAGGTTTCAATAAGTTTAACGACTACCACATGGTTACATTCATTTACTTCAATTAGTTTACCTAACGATTACAATTTAATCTTTACTTGTTAATTTAGCAATATAATATTCCAAGTAGGATAAGTAATATTACCCAAAAGTTAAACAGAAATCAGTAACGATATTTTTATCCTCGCTCAAATCATTGAACGAGGATATCAAGAACGTACGAATAGCCATTGAATTACGATGTTGATAACTATTCGGCCCCGAGCTGAACAGAAAGCGAATATTCAGTACCAATACAACCCTATTTCTAGCTACATCGGTTAGGTTTCCGACTTGGATCAGTATGTGCGGGGTTCGAATCCGAGGCTCGCCCGTCACTGATATCTCTGTCAAAAGATGAAACTGACGCTAATTTCGGATTTAGCCTTTTAAATAATGCTATCACCGTGGTCCAGAAAAAGTAAGCCAGACTGTTTATTTCAATCAGATGTTTATTTACATGAAAACGTGTGTGCCTTAAGCCAATTTTTGTGTGCCTAACATGTGTTACCCCAGCTAAATGTGTGAAAAAATGTTGGGGGGTTGGGGGGTTGGGGGAGGCCCCCCAATAACATTTTTGGACCCACCCCCCAACAAAAAAAAAACTTTTTTTGGGGGGGGGTTGTGGGTCCCAAAGCCCACCCTCCAACAAAAAAAATTGTAGGGTGGGTTCTAAAATGTTGTTGGGGGGCCGCCCCCCAACCCCCCAAAATATTTTCACACATTTAGCTGGGGCACACATGTTAGGCACACAAAAGTTGGCTAAAGGCACACACGTTTTCATGCAAATAAACATCTTGATTGAAATAAACAGTCTGGCTTACTTTTCTTTGGACCACGATGTATATTAAATTGCACCTGACATGCACTTTATTGAGGGGTAAATACTTGTTAAATCTTTGATTGATGTCATGTCTCATTCGTATACAGACGAGATTTAGGGGACCGGGGAGGAGTCATGGCCCCTCAACCTCGAGGGGGTTCAGGCCCCCACACCCTTCGATTTGAAGAATAATAGTAATTTGACCAATCAAAACACCTATTTTGGACCATTGGGCCCCCCTCGATTAGACTCGATTTCATTTGGCCTCCTCTCGGAAAAATTTCATGTATTTGCCCCCGTTTCTCAAAAATTCCTAGATCCGCTTCTGTTTGTATACTTATTTTGTACCATATATTTTTGTAAAATAGTCTTGATAATTCTGTCCGTGGCATAACCGATTACAACTCGACAATCGGCTTTGACACCGCTAGATAAATTTTTGTAGGCAATAAAAGAAATCATTATGCACAGAATATAAAAATCAATTTAATATATTAAAGGCGATATCGAAATTTAACGACAGTTTCGTTGCTAACGGCTAAATCGGTGATGGGTGAGCCATGAAATTCGAACCGTGAATCTATGGAACCTGAGTCGGATACTTTACCGATGTTATATTGACTCAGCCAATTTTATATATTTGGCAAACATTACAAATCGACGAAGGGACGAAGGCGACGTCCCTGACATCGCCTTCAGGTGAGGAACCGGACAATAAATCCTCACTGTATTGATTGATTGAAATCGTGTCTTAGCAAAACATTTAACGTCTATTTGTTGACACTAGCGACAATGTTAATGACTACACAACTTTACAATGAAATGATATTGCATTACTCTACAATCTACATGATATACAAAACTTGGCTATGTACCAGCATAATCATAATATATAACAACACTGAAATAATTCTAAACATAATATTTAGCCTAAATACTCATTAAGTGACTTTTAGGTCCCGCCGTGTTGAATTCGGCAAACATAAGAAAAGCCCAACCGAAAGCTGCACGTGTTTCGTAGAAGCCGACTAACACAGTCACTGGTCAAGGAGATCCCTCAGATAATAAATTTTTCTCCAAAAAAATGTGGCATACAAACTGTAAGAGTTGTATGCCATGGACCTGCCGTTAGGCAGCGCACTGAGCTAGGGAGAGAGAGGTTTACTAGTATGGATGTTTACGGCATACCTGTATAGTGTGTAGTACTGTGTTCACTGTACACACAAACTCACATTTGTAGAGGTAAATGGATTCTTTTTTTAAATTAAGAAAACTAACACGATAGTATTATCATAAGACTTTAATAAATAATCTTGCGAAAAGAAGCCCGGAAAAGGGTGATTCAGGGGCCGAGGACTCCTCGATCTGGGATTTTGTCATAAAATTCAAATTTCTGTCAATTTTGGATCCTTAGGCCCCTGGTACACGATTCAGTACCTCCCCTCTTCAATCTTTCCTAGATCCTTCACGGAAGGTATACGGTTGAAGTGACATTCAAGGCTGGGGCCGATGGGACTTTAGACTCAGATTTTCATTAATCTTCAAAGTTTTTCTCACGTCACAATTTATCAAATTAGCCAAGGTGTTAAGTAATTGTTGGCCCCAATTTACCCTTCAGATAATTTAGCCTGGATGGCTGGCCTTTTTACTTTTAGCTATTGATTAAATCGATCTAAATTCAGATCCTTAATGCATAGTGTAGAGAGTTAATAAAATAATTAGCTTGGCCAATAATTTCAGATCTAACAAAAGATTGGCAATTCTAAAACATGCTAGAATAGTTCGGTACTTAATTAATTAGTATTCGTTGAGATTCAGTCTCGATATATCATTAATATTTTAATAAGATATTAAAATTATTACTGTAGTGGAGGGATGCTTGAATAAAAATTCAACAAGTATCCGATCAGATCGAAAATTAGACAAAGATTTATCAAACGCTGCAAAGCTGTTTGGCTATCACAATAATCCCATATTAACAATTAAATTACGCAAATGCTTGAAGTGCATTTTGCAGACTGGTCATGTTTCATCAATAACAAATATTGTTAAACAATTCTAATAATCATAATTATGTAAACTAAACAATTTTCTAAATTACATTTTTTTAAACTGTTAGAAGTTGGTTTCGGCGGCTGTGACTGACTTAGAGACCTCTATCATCCTCTCAACTGGCTCATTTGTTTCCCAATCATCCACCATACCTTTTGATGTGCTGTCCACTTTACCATTCCCCTCCAAACTCTGCTCATTTTCAGATACATTTTTGAAATTGGAACGAATCTTATCCAAACCCTCTGCTTCGCCCTTATTCAACCAGCTTAGCATTGTTTCCATACTTCGTATTTCACTACGAGGCGCTGGGGACGGGTGGTAGTCGGATTGCTGTGAATGATGATCGTAATATTTATTAGTTTTATGATTGTTGCGATAATGACGATGACTATTATTATGTTGACGATGATGAGGTGAAGCTACTGGCGACACTGGCGAATAGTTTGTATTAACTCTGTGTCCGTCAAATTCTTCGCCTTCTTCTTCTTCTTCGTCTTCAGTTAGAGAAGAATTTCTGATTCTTCTTCTTTCCTCTCTTTCTCGCCTCTCATCCAACCTTTCGACTGACTTGGGTAGTAATCTTACTATTGGCGAACGATCACGAATACTAGATCGTCGTGGGGTTGGACCGGGTTTTTCCACGGGTGACAGCCTATCAGTTTCCGAGAGAGGACTCTGATTGTCAGCCCTAGGATCGACTCCAGCTCGAGCCGGCGACTGGTAAGGAATGAACCTTGACGTGGAAGAACTCCGAGGTCCATCACTTGGAACACGGTGCCCTGAGGGAATCTGACCCATCCGGTCTGGATGATGAAGTGAGGCGGCGGCTAGAAAGTTTTGATATTGAAGCCAGGGGTTGAGAGGACCCCCGGGGGGAACTGAGCCCCCTCCCAGTACCACAGCTGCAGCTGCTGCAGCTGCTGCCGCCAGGTTTGCAGAAGCAAATGGAAAATGACCTCCAGCTGCTGCTGCGGCTAGATCATTTGCCAGGCCAGACAGAGGCGGTGGAAATGAAGGAAAATTTGAACCTGCGCTGGTTGCTGCAGCTGCCATTTCGTGTAGTGAATGAAATTGTTGAGCGCTAGGATTTCCACCAAGATTTTGATTGTGTAGACTATTTATTAGACCAGAGTGATACAAGTACGATAGCATTGGATGGTGGAAGGCAGGTTGAACTACTGTGACATTTGGTGGACTGCGCACGTCTGAAGCTGCTCGAATATTGGAGGAATGTCTCGGGGAAATTGATTTATTGAATTCTACTCGTTTTTCGGAACCGTGTCTTTCCTCCGCTCTGGATCCATATCTCTCTCTGTCTCCAACGATTCTAAATCCCTCTTTACTTTCGGGATAGTTTTTAACATCTGCTCTGTGCCGATTAACGGGTGATTGATCGTACCTATTTAATAAAGAATGACTAGTTGACGTGGATGCAGAATATTCCTCTCGATTGGTCCCTCGATCATCTTGTTCCCTTGATAAATTCTTGCCTGGAGAGTAGGGAGACCTTTCAACGGTAGCGTGGTCCGGTCTCATATAACCCGGATGGTCTTTCCTATACGGTTCTGCCATATGAGAAACAGTTGCCTTACAAACTCTAGGCACCTCTCGAACAGGGGGGTCCAAATGTTTCTGCTCAAAAACCTCACCGTCCCTCTTATCACCACCACTGTATTCACTATGATGATTTTTTGATCTTTCTCGAGTTTCAGACTTAACCGGAGTAGATTGATCATTAAAAACTGATGAAGATGGTCTTATTAAAGACGAAGGAGACTCATCCAGGCGGAATTGTTTATCCATTCTTCCAGGTTCCTTCTGGAAAAGATTCTGATGTCGCTCATCGGGTAATCCTTTATGAGGATTATAAGGTCGATAACGTGGTTGTTGGTGATGGGGGAGGGATGAATGGTGATAGGGATTAATCCTACGTGGAAGTGGAACAGTGGTGATTTGTTCAGGAAGGGGAGGAGAGGATCGACGGATTGTTGGGGAGACTGTTCCAGTTGGTCGGGTTGTTGCGGGGCGGATCTGCACCCCTGTCGCCTTGTTCTTGGCAAAACAGATCTTGCGAGAACTGTGCTCACTCTCTGAAATCAAATTTTGAAATAATTAAACTGTAACCACAAAATGGCTCAGAGTCGAATGCCAATATGAATACATATAAAATTTGTTGATATCAGTAAGTTCACAATGACAATGGACATATTTACAATGAAATTGTGCAACAGAAATCATGCAGTTAAACGTTCTATTTATTAATCGTAACATTATTTTATCAGAGTACTCTCTCTCCGTAAACTGCCTAACGGCAGATCCATGGCATATAACGGTTGGTCTATTCTTATGTTTGATGTTTGGTTTGCCGGATCCAACACGGCCAATATCAGACTGCAGGAGTAAAAAAGTTAAGATATAAAATATAATAAATTATAACCATATTATTAATATTATTTAGCAATATATTTGTAATTTATTAAAACTATTAATATAAAATATTATCTTTCTAATATCACAACACCTCCATCTTAATATCTTTTGGCCAATAAATTAATTTTCTACTTCATTTATCCAATACCTTCATGAAGAAGATACCAATAATAATATTATTGTAAATAATTATTATTCAAATATGCAATTCAAAACTTACCAGAGTTGCCATTTTTTCCTGTTAGATATCTGTCGGAATCCTGATCAAGACTATTGGCTTGATCATCTGTCACGGAATCAGCCGCAGTTTGTGCATCACTCTCTTCCGACTTCGACACCCCTCCATCGTCCCTTTCTGACTCTTCACCATTCTTGTTTCCATTGTCCTTATCCTCTTCCACAGGCTTTGTTGGAATCGTTCTAATGGATGGACCTCTCTCTCGATCTTTCAAAGGTTTACTCGAATCCAGAGACAGCTTTTTATCCTCCCTTTCCTCCTGTTTATCATCATCGTCATCAACGACACAGATTTCATCGTCATCATCATCCGAATCTGAGTCATACCCTGCCCAGAATCTCTCTTCCGAGTTTAGCGCCCCTCCCTCCGCATCGTCCTTAGAGGTGCCAGGGTCAGAGGACCCGTTCTTGCGGGCGTGATCCCTGTGGTGGGACCCGGAGGATCCTATGGAACTGTTTTGAGAGTGATGTGAGGAAGAGTGGTGCATTGCTTGCAGACGTCTAAACACAGAAAAATTGTGTTTATTTTTATATCTCAAGAAGAAGTATTAAAAATTAGTACATATTGTCATTCGGACCAATCACGATTATTGCCTTAATAATATTATATCATTGCCTTGATATCTCATATACTTATGAATATCAATTTCATTGGTTTACTGGTAATATTAAACTTTAATTTATTACTCATCATCATCAATTAATTATATAATTACAAATGTAGCTCATGCAAGTGAATGCATATTATTAGGAAGAACAGAGAGCGCAGAAAATATGATGACCACAAAATATAATTATCAAATTTTCAGTATTGTAATGTGGAAAGTGGAAACAAGTATCACACAAATTCAATATGCAAGACGTTTTATAAATCACTAAAATTATAAACGTTTTTCTAAACTTTCAATCCAGATGAAAATATTAATTACGGGTTTGACTGTGTGTAACATCAAGGTTCAGAAGAACAAGACCTCTGTTCAACATTGCTCAACGTAATCGAACGCTACCGTCACAAAGATCGAGATTTAGCTTATTACAGATTTAGGCGACAAAGTACCCAGCAATCTATTACATATCATCAAATAGAATCAAAGCATTCGTGAAATTGGAATTCTTAATATACGTTTTATTAAACTCTCATATTACTTAGAACTACTAAATTACAGATTTAGGCGACAAAGTACTCAGCAATGTGTTACAGATCACCAAGTAGAATCAAAATACTTGTGAAATTGGACTTATTAATATTCAGTGTACATGGTATTAAACTCTCTTCTAACTTAGAACTTGGTGCTTACTTTTTCTCCCGTTTTCCTCCTCCTGTATCCCTGAATCCTTTAGCAAACGGATTGTGATCAATCTTTAACTGAGTAATCTGTAAGAAAAGATTATTCTGTAAAGTAAACTAAGTGTTTACAGAGAGTAACTAAACTCAAGTAAAGATCTATTAAAACAAATATGTAAATTATCACAAAGAAAATATTATTTTAAATAAACTGAATGTTTACAATGAGCAACTAAGCGCAAAAATAAAAATCTATTAAAACTTAATCCCTTGGTACAACTTGGTACATCATTTTTAATCCAGAAGCTTAGATATTAATTTTTCATGTCAGCGTTACGGATCATTATACCAAATTAAATTTGTGCCTTACAGACACGGATAACCACATTTGACTGTAGATATAAATATTATTAGTATTATTAATATTTGTTTATCGCATTGATCATCATAGGCGTAGGGAAACTTTTATTATTGGGGGGCTGAATTTTACTTCTGCTTGAAAAGATTTTGGAATATTCTGCCCCAAAAATGAAAAAATGCCCGAATTAAAAGAGAAATGCCCCAAAAAACCAAGAAAATTCCAAAAATGCCCTCAAAATTGGTTCTAAAATAACACTTTCTCCCAATAATCTTAGAAACCCGAAAATTTTCGGGATAGGGGGGTTGCAGTCCTCCCCCCGTCTCCTACGCCTATGTTGATAATCGTCTCCAAAATGTCGCGGTATGTGGCGGGTCCTGAAAACGAAAGAATTACCGGGTCGCAAATCGGTCAGAAATGTTATCCATAACTATTGACTGAAACAGAAAGAGAAATTTCTGCAATCAATAGCCCATTTTCAAATAAAGAAATTACTGGGTCTCATGAAACAAGTTTGAGAACTCTGGTATAGATTATATTAAGATGTATAAGTCGCGGAAGACAAAGACTTTCTGAAATTATTTATGGAAATTTTTATCTAGCAGAAATTCTATAGAACTATATGTTCAATCAAATTATTAAATGTGTGCACAAAATATATAAGTACAGCCTGCAGGTAATTTCTAAGATCAAAAGTCAATGTCAATACCTGACATTTATTTCTATAATTAAATTGAGTACTAAACTAAATAAAATATATTAATTAAAATCAAACAGATATAAAATGTCTTTACTCTTTAATTAGAATTTAAGAACAATCATGACGAATTAAAAAATTTGAATTAAATTGATAATAGATATTGAGTCTTTCTCTGCAATAGACTATGTTTAACTTTAAGTCCTAATAATATTCGGTACTTGTCCCTTCTATCTATCTATCTAGTGCTCTGCTAAGTGGCAGGTCCTGGGAATCCGATTCCTTCATAACTCTCTTTCGCTAGCTTTTCGTTTCATGACATCATATGTTCCACCATCTTTTAGATCATCTAACATTCCTATACGGCTTCGTCCTCGTCCTTCTCTTCCATCAAACTTTCCTTCTATAATCTCCTTCATCATACCTTCATCACGCAATACATAGCCAACGTCTTGACATGATATAACGTCCATTATAACCAGACCCGTTGATTAATTTATTAAACTACCGACAGTCCATAGATAAACAATAGTTCATGGACTCGTCACATGTTGAATACTGCGACTCCTTGTAAATGCTTTGACTGAATCGTACCCGTACCAAGGTAGTGGGTGACTGCTACAGTAAGTGAAGAATGCAAGGGTCTGACTAGAGATCTATTGAATCATAGATACGAGTTGGGCCCGGGATATCTGAGAATAGTCCAATCGATAACTGAACGTGTCTCATAAGTGCCAACTAACGCAGACACTGAGGAAGGCAATGGAAAACCACCTCAGAAACCTATATTTTCCTTGAACAAAGGCATCATTTAGGTGTGAGAAAGGCAAAGTCTTTGATGAGACGGACTTATTGGGTTGGTCGATGGTGTACTCATTAAAGAGCGAGATAATTGATTGTGTGTATGAATTTTTGTTTTGATCTGCCACGTGGCAGAGCACTGGATAGATAGATAGATATATGTAATCTCGTAGGACTGTCGATCTCGCAGTCAGATACTTTGTCACCTGTGTGCTGGAATCACTGGGAATCAGGATAAGCTACGCGCATAGGTTCAGTAATGAATGTAGCACCCACTGTAGTCTGTAAGCCGGATGGTATATCAATGAGAAGTTGGTTAGCCGTGACTCGTGTGTAGGTCTACAGTCACTGAGTCACGTGTGCGACTGATGGTCGGTGTGTGACGTTACGTGTCATGAGGAGAAAGAGCGAAAGCTTATACAGGAACAGTAACTGAATGGCAGTATGCAAAAGTGGACCAAGCATCAAAATAAATAATTTTCTTTTATTTACAAATATATTAAAAACCATAAACTGAAGGAATAGAATTTTTGGCCAGCGCTGTAGAACACTATTATATTTAGTAAATACCAATAAAATACGTTAAATAATTGTGAAAACAATTGGGAGATAGTGTTGAAATAAACACCATTTTAAACTATATTTCGAATGTTACTTTGTCCAATTTTGCATACAGCCATTGAGTTATTGTGCTTAATATATTTTATGTATTGTGCATACATCTGATCTTATCCTATATTTACTATCTCACCCGGTGCGCTCATTAATGAGCACTGAAGTCAAAGAAATAGGTATAGGCGAGCCTTTAAAAGACTTTACCTCAATGAATATAAAACCGCGGCAGATTCCGGTACACAAATCGATCCATAATGATGTTTCTATCAATTAGTTTGACAGATTTATTTTATTGAAGTCCCTAACCTCATCAGTGGATAATGATGCGGATGTTAAACATTATTATAAGTTTTGTGCGCTATGTGGTATACGGCACCCGGCTAAAAATAACATCAAATAGATTTAGACGTTAAAAGAGAAGTATAGATAAAATAGGCATTCAAAATTAATCTCTTGTACTCTGAAATGCCATGTCGTTGAAAGTTTCACGGAAGAATCTCTCGTTGCAGGGTTGAATATATTGCCATGGACAACCGCTGCCACAGGAGAGTCTATTTGCGGCTGTCGCCGGTGATGACATGGGCCCTCCTGTCAACCTCAATGTTATTATTACATAGTGTAGCGCCCTGGACTGTAATGACTAAGAAATATATAATACATTTCATTACATAAAAACTGAAGTATACTGTACGTAATATATAGTAGTTAAATAAATCTACTGATCTATGGAATGCATTTCAACGAATGTGCCGCGAAAGTATACTGCAATAAAGAGATGGAGCGCCTTGGACTGCCGTTGCCACAGAAGGACATTCTTACTTTGGTCGCCGATGATAGAGTGAGGCCTCCTTCCAATGTCATCTATCAAGTCTGTGCTGGTGTCACACTTCCGGTAACACCGCCTTATTACTATTCTATTAGACGATGAGGTTGACTTTCTCTGGATCAGACTGCTCTATTAGACGGTGAGGTAGACTTTCTCTGGATCAGACTGCTCTATTAGACAGTGAAGTGAAGTTTCTCTGGATCAGACTGCTCTATTAGACGGTGAGGTGGACTTTCTCTGGATCAGACTGCTCTATTAAGTGGCTTATAGTGGAGTTACAGTGACCCTTCAAGAAGCCGCCATCTAAACTACTGATATTATATTCGACGGATTTGCGAATTTTCTAAATACACGGATATCATTATCGTAACGGATAGATCTTTATATTGAATTAATTAACCTCAACATCATAGCAGCTGCATCTGTTCTGCATTCACAAAACATTTGTTCAACTACATAACTGTGCAGTTATGTAAAGTGTTGAAATCATATTTTTGCGCCATCGATATTAGAATAATGAAGGCTTCAGGTGCTTATAAGTTCTACACGAATGTTGCAGTATTTAAAGTTGTGCTGGGGTATCTAGCTGCCACCCTATCATCCTGCCTGGGCAAGTCTGTGGTTGAGAATATAACGATGGCGGCCTTGCTGCCTATAGCCGATCACTCACGACTGTTCTCGTACGCTAAGCTGAGAGCTGCTGCAGACCTGGCGCTGCAGGCGATACAGCAATCAGCCTGGGACGGGCGGTGGGCGGAGAGCTCACAGCTAGCGCACACACGCGGACCGCTACTGGCTGGGCGCAGGTTACACGTGGGCTACAGTGACTCGCACTGCTCTGAGGCCTACAGCATGGACCAGGCCATCAAGTTCTATGTGTCAGGACCCGTGCACGTGTTTCTAGGACCTGTCTGTGACTATGCCGCCGCCCCTGTAGCTCGTCAGACAGTGTTCTGGAACACAGCCTTGCTTACTACGGGCGCCCTCGCTCTCGACTTCTCTGAGCGGCGCCAGCAGGTGTACCCTACCATGACCCGGGCAGGCCCCGCACACATCAGGGACTTGACCGTGGCTCTGTACTCCATCATGCAGTCCTACCGGTGGCGGCGAGTGCTCGTCATGTACGAGAGGGATGGGCGGGGTGCAGAGGTCATGCCTAACTTCTGTCACCTGGTGGTCGAGACCATCATCTACAACCTGAGGAGTGGTTGGGTGGGGGCTGGCGTGTTCAGCGAGTACCACAAGCTGGAGGAGGAGGACATCATCAACTCTGATAAACTCCTCTGGGCTCTCGTGGAAAAAATTGGAAGGAAATTTTCCGGTAAGTGATCAATGATATGAATAGAATTATGTGCTTCTATACCTGGTATGAGCTCTATGTTACTTTCTCTGGAAATGTAATTTAATAATTTGTGATATTGTTATAAGTTCTTTTTGTGTTGTAT
>JAQFZF010001084.1:0-14944 GCA_034695365.1 Enchytraeus norvegicus | reverse complement strand
TCTTTACACCCAGGGTAAAACCCACCGAGCTCTTTACACTCAGGGTTAAAAAAAAATATTCCTAAAGTTTTAACGTCCGTTCCTCATCCAGGGATGATGTCAGGGACGTCACACAGGAGAAGCTACAGAAATTAGACTAGGATATCATTGTAAATAGAGTACTAAGGTAAATTTCGCTATCAATGCTGAACAATGAACTGGGTAAGTGTCACATTATTCACCTCGCGTCTGTTCCGCCTTGCCCGCAAATAATAAATAATTCATAACTTGACCGAAATACACACATAAGGGCGCCATTTTATGCCGGACTATTAGTGGACGAGGCACACGATGGGGATTATAAACTGATAAAGCTTCATTGTCTACCATTATATCCCTGCAGATGATTTGGTCGGAATATGGGTGCAATATTCATGGTAGAATTCAACAATAGACTTAGTCTATTGTGGTTTAACTGTTGCGCTCAGTGTGCCAGTCTAGCAATTTCGAAAGGGGATGGTTTCGATGGAAACATTCCAGCGAAACTTTATACAAAAATAGAGTACCCAAGAGCTTTACTTCTGGGCAAAAGGTAAGACGATAACTAAAATAATAACTTAAATGGGTTAGAAAGCAATCTGATGTTTTAGATAGATGTCTTAAATTAACAATACATTCTCTTCGTACTAGTTGCAAGTCTATCACCAATTTAATGTAAGTAAACACATATATTTTATTTATTTTATTCATTTATTCATCACCACACACATTTCACAAACCCAAAATTAGTTCTAAAATATCGAATGTGCAAGTGAACGGTAATAAAGGCCACAATAACATGGCGCTTACATATTTCGACTAAATTAATAATATTTGCACAAAGTAAGAGTCGTTAGTTCCGTTACATGTTTCACAATATATGTGCACACACATAATTAATCAATCAATCAATCAATCAATCAATCAATCAATCAATGAGGACTCAATATCTGAATCCTTACCCAAACGTCACATTAGGGACGTCAATTACATAACTAAATATAATGAAAGTTGATATAAAAAAACTTCCTTCCATTGATACATTAAATATATTATTACCAACTTGTCAAATTTTGTCAAAGACTGAGTAAAATGTTTTAAGATGGGGGTGCTACCACAACCTCCACGGTAATTCATACACTTCTTAAATCCATCACGTTATGCATTCATAAAATCTAGAACAAGACTGAGCTTTGATTGTGGATGGGCACTTTTATCTATTATAGTCTCGAGATAATATTGTGTAGTAGATAAAAGTCAAATGCACCCTCGGCAGTTTCTAAAGTTTTACGTCTAATGGATAAAGCTTGCAACATGTTCAGCAGCTTAGCACAATAAACGGACCGTTCCTCAATTTTACGCTTTTGTGGGATAGAATAACATTGGCACTTTGACATAATATGACCCCACATAAAATGTACATGTACATAGGCCTAGGATACATGTAAAAGGGACTGGCGACCTTGCAGCTGAATTCTCAAGTTTGTGCTGAAAACGCTTCAAAACGGAATCATTACGAAGATTATTGTTTGAATAAATTTGAGAAAATTTATATCTATTCGAATCTCGCCGATTTCTGTTACACGTGGAAGTGCACGTATGCATGGAACTCGAATGCCCGACTCGGGTTCCATAGGTTCACGGTTCGAATCCCAGGGCTCACCCGTCACTGATGCTGCCTTTAGACGGCCAAACTGACGTTATATTCTGCTTTAGCTTTATACTTAATACAAACAATAGGCCTAATTGTAAAGCAATTTTTGCGAAATATTCCAGTTCCGAAACTTTGGGTTAATAACCAACAGTTTAATATCTATTTTAAGTTACCTGTGCCTTGCGAACTTTCTATGTAATAGTATACTGATTGTGTAGGACTGCTGGTCGCAGTAACACTTGGTGCAATAGTTGGAATACTGACTGGATGTGCATTTCTTCTGGTTGTCTTTGTCTTCCGCAAGAGGTTTGTAAGAGCTGCCATCTTGCGAATATCAGTCTCAATGCTCTCTATATCATCACGTTATTGTTTGACGTCCCTGACAATGGCTGCACCATCCCTGGATGAAGAAACGGATATTAAACCATTATTATTATATTATTTCTTATTTATATGCCCTAGATGGTAAAAGACCCTTGGCTAATAAATATGATAAAATTGATTTTTATAAGTTAAAAAAGAAGTATAGATTTTAAAAAGCATTTAAATTTAATCTTTTGTACTCTGGAATGCCATGTCGCTGAAAGTGCCGCGGAAACATATAGCGTTGTAGCGTTGAATCGCCATGGACAGTTGCTGCCACAAAAAAGACTTTTCGCGGTTGTCGCCGGTGTTGGCATGGATCCTCCTGCCAGTGTCATCTATGAAGTCGGTGCGCAGAGTTAATGGGGCCCAGGGTCTCAAAAGCAATGGGCATGCAGGAGTACCTTGACATTACTTCTGAGTATTTCTGAAGCTTCTTTCCTGCTGCAGCAGACCCAGCTATGCAGCTCGACCCGGCAACGTTGCTGGCCGCGAGCGTATCTGTGACAGAAATTATTATTATTAACTCGTTGTATCCAATTACTAAAATAACAAGTAAAACAAGCGGTTCTAGACATTTCTACTCGGCGGACGGCAATAGACTGCAGGAGCATACTCAAACCTCGTATCATTGTGTTTAAATGACTTGAATTTCATTCACACCAATAAAGTACCTCAACATGTAGGCCTACGAACTAACAGAGAGTGCGAAATTGTACAAAGGCCCGAAGACACTTATGTGTACTAGGCTGGTAATTCAATGTTGTTTAGGCACGTCCGTGATGTTATCGTCATATGATGAAACAGACGTTAAATTCCCATTGATTGCTTCAATTATTGGATGAGTTAATGAATTAATGAATTAATGAATTGTTTACCCCGATGTTTTAAAACAAAATAAACACAGCCTATTTAAACAAATTATTTTTGTGAATTACAGATTTAATTTACTTACAACATTGAAGCCTGACGGTCGTCAGATCAACAAAGATAACATATACAAACTAATAGATGCATCGCTACCACCCTACGACGCCTCACCAACCAGAGCAAGCGCTGAAATCCTGACAGAATCTCGTGATAGCCTACTCTGTGGACACTTGACCTGCAAAACTCTTCCACCGCCTCCGTGTGGAAAAACACCAGACTTACGTTGTACATGTGGAACGAGCGACGTTATCGATAACTTCACCCTGCAAGAAACGGGCGTTAAATGTGGTAAAAATAAACCACGAAGCAGATCATATACGTCGGTTTCTGCTACGTGCAGGGACCATTGGGAACCTAGTATAAGCTCAGCGCATACTGAGCAATGCAATAGATTTGAAACTGCTCAATGTCTGCATAGTCCATGCGTATTTTTATCGAATGCAATTCCGGTGGATAATACTCAAAATATGTCAAGTTTGTGTAACATACAGCAAGAGGAAATTTCTTTAAAGAGACAGTCAATGCCTCCAATAGTTGAATATGTGGATGGTAGATCAAGGCAAGAGGAGTCTTGCTTGTGTTCCCAGCATAGTGCTACATCGAGACAATTCTTCTGCGAGACTTGTGCAGTCTATCTTTCTCAAAAAGAAACAAATCTTGCCTGATATAATATTATTATATTAGGTGGGGATTTAGATTTTTTGACGGGAGGGGGCATGACTTATTCTCGAGGAGGCTAGTTAAATATAGACTAAAAGAGGGGGGCCACGGGGGCAATGGGCCAAATTGTAATAGTGTTCAAATAGAGGGGTCCTTGCCCCCGGAACCCCACCCCTCTCAGGTGGAGGGGGTATAGCCCCTCGCCCCTCCCTTATATCTCGCGTGATATACATGTAGGCCTACGTTGAGCTGTTATAAGAATGCTCTTATTACCATCAAATAATTCAATTTTTCCTACAATAATATACATTTTCAATCAATCCGCAGTGAATTTGTTACGAATAAGAGTAAGAATAAAGGATTAAAGTCTATTTCCTCATCCAGGGATGATGTGAGGGACGTCGTAGTCTACATCTAAACGACAGTATTTTTTACACATTTTTTATAAATGTATAGGGATAATGTTTATACAAATTATATAGTTCCTACTTCAAGTTACACTCATTAAGACACTATAATTATATGTCCATCTTTATTTGCCAATTGGGCATAGGCCTACTATAGGCAACAGTCTATACTAGGCCGACTATCATTATGTATTTTAAAGACGTTGAATATTTGTGATAATCATACATATGATAATAATATTTATGATAATAATGCATAATAACAATGTAGACTATTTTGTAAGCCCTAGGCCTACTAATTTGTAATCAAGAGTGTGAAACAGTAAAATAATTCCGAATGGCAATTTCATCATGCTAAATATAGCGGCTCAGTTTGCTAATATAATAAATTAATGCGAATTTGAGATCCTACTCATCACGTGACGAGTCGACGACATCTATGCATATATGTACTGCAAGAAAAATTATCCTGTGTAATATATTTATAAACATCTCAAAATTGTGTCAAAATCCCAATCGCACCACCAATCCTAACCTAAAAAGTAAAGAAAAGAGGAAATTGACACTGTGATATATGTGAAAATTATACAGTGCAATATAGCATACCACAAGGAATCTTAATAAATTTTTCCAGGATTCCAATTTTTCAGAAGCAGATACGTTATTCATTGTTGAAAATGTTAATTCTAATCTTCTCTAGCTATTAATATATTTTTATAACTCAAACAACGATTCCTGTTGTGGTCACTTGCTTCTACCTGTAGGCTATGGCATTCTATCTATTTCATTAAAACTCTTGAGGGCAGCTGATGAACTAAGTAGACCAACTGATGACAAAAGATTATCATGATAGTCTGCATTATTGTGACAGTCCAGTTCACCTGAATTCCGGCCTTAGAGGGGTCATCTTTTTACAATAGAAACTAGACTGAACCGTGTAATTCAGCTGTGATGGTTAAGATAGCCTTTATGAGGTTTTATAATTCTGATTTTGCACCGTTAGCATCTTTGCTTGTTCGCGCAGAAATAACACAGGCAATGTTAATTTCGATCATTTTGATAATTTCGACAAAAGAAGCGTACCGTGAAAGGACCATTTTGTTGCTATCGGATTAGTGCTAGCCCTATTGTGCTTGATGATGTCATGAACGACCTACGTACTCAAGTTTTTCTACTTGCTAACCCTAGCTCCGATTTCATGTTCATGTGACGATGCCGTAGATTTTGTTAAGGCATTTGGAGTTGAAATGTTTCAAATCTTTAATATCTAGAGTTTCTAGGTCGTTCGATTAATCATTGGAAATTGATGTAGGCCTATGTTTCCTTGTTTAATAACATCTATCTCCAGTGCACTGCCAAATGGTAGGTCCAAGGTACATATTTTGAAACACAGTCTACTATCACGCTCAACAATAAGCACTCCATCGATCATCAAGTTGATCCCATAAAGTAGACCATTCCTTTGCCACACTCAAAATGTAACAAATTTCTTGGAAATATATATTCTGACTTCCGAGGTGGTTTCCCGTTGCCCTCCTGAGTATGAAAATAACGTTAGTCGGCTTTTACTAAACATGTGCAATTTTCAGTTGGTCAATTCAAAAGTTTCCAGGATCCAACAGGGGCAATTAAAATAACATGGATACGATAAATACTAATCAATTGCAAAATACAATACAATACAATACAATACAATACAATACGGGTTTAACGTCCGTCTGTTTCTCTGACGACGATGTCAGGGACAATTTTACTACCGTTTAAGCCTTAACTATAATTTTGGTCAACATCTAATAATATCAGGCCATTCAATAAGTGACTTACTACTTCGGCTAATTTATTTATCAAATTTTAAATACCTTTCCCCGGATGCTATAAGTTTCAACCTACACAATTCACACAAATCTTGAAAAATTGCTGTCATTGCTAACGCTTACAGTAGATCACTATAGAAGTTTTTAGATAAAGTTTTTAGTTAACAGATAGCAGACGTGTAATCGTCTTGTATATGCTCAAATTCTAAGAATTCGAATACCTTAATATACTTAATATACCTTTATATACCTTTCACTGCGACGGTAGTATTATTGCAAAAATATTTAATTTTGCCTTATCAAAAGTGGTTCAAAATTAATAATTACTCGGTAATAGTTATTACTTGAAAGCATATATAATTATACATGTATGCAATGCGAACGGATTTGAATCTTATTTGCGACAGATATGAATGAATATTATATAGCAGAGACTGGATTCTGGCATCTTACATGCCTGCATAGTGCCAATAATAACTTTATCTTAGCATCAAATATGCTTCCCGTGCTGATTCCGAGAGATTCGAGGATCTGGATTAACCAAAAACTGAACGCTTTCGTAAGAGGCGATTAATGCAACTGCTGCAATGCAGAGCAGAGTGATCCTTGCCGTGGCTTCTATGTATATGGCCTTGGTTCAATCAAATTCCAGACGTGCAGATCTCTTGCCACACTAGTTGTGGCATATGGTAGGCCAGGCTACTCCACCTCTCAGTGATCAAATCACATCTGAGGCTTGGGTAAGAGTAAGCTATATAAAAGTTAGTTAATTGATTGATTGATATGTAGAGAATTACACGAGATAGTCACCAGGAAAATTATGTTTGTGTGATTTGGGAATGAACAATGCTAAGAATAATTTTTGTACAAATTCTTCAACTGACAGCAGTATTGTCTCAAATCTGTCCAGCAACAATTGAGGAATGTTACTGTCAGACCAAGTACGCCATTTATCAGTACATCTACTGCAACCACCTTCAGAATGGAATTGGTATCCCTGCATTCTTGTCTTCATCGGTCATCTACGAAGAGTTGAACATCAAAAGTGGCTCAGATGTAAGGATTATAAAGAATTATGCCTTCGTTGGGTTAGACATTAAGTCGTTGATTTTAGAAGGATTAAATATCTCGATTGTAGAATCACAGGCCTTTTCTGGATTGGAATCGTATCTGACTGAAATGCATCTAAATGATAATCGGTTAGGTACAATTCCTTCTTTGGAAATCTCAAATCTAACAAATCTTTTATATCTGGATTTAAGTAATAATTTACTTATTGAGATTCAAGAGAATGCTTTCAAGAATCTTGCGCAACTCAATTATCTATATTTAAGCAATAATAAACTAAAAGTCATAGGTGAAGATGCGTTTAGTGGTCTAAAATATTTGAGAGGCTTGTATCTACAGAGCAATTTTATTGTGTCTGTATCTGCCAAATCATTTGGCAATTTGATAAATATTTTGGAGCTTGATCTGAGTTCAAATCTGCTTTCATATTTAGATGAAAATGTCTTAAGCAACCTGACTTTCCTTGATAAACTGGATATCTCAAATAATAAGATTAACAAGCTTCCGCCCAGCCTGTTTTCAAATCTTGGAAAAATGACTAATTTGGATTTATCATCAAATATCTTGGCATCAATACCGACTGAAGTTTTTATGAACTCTACCGGACTGAAGTTAATTAATTTGTCAAATAATTCCATTTTAAGCATGGGAGTTGGGACTTTCGATAAACTTATTTCACTACAGATTCTATACCTCGATAATAATCATTTGACGATTCTTCAAAGAAACACTCTAGAAGCATTATCAAAACTGAAATATATTTACTTGAGAAATAATAATATATCTTCAATTGAGCTTGGAGCATTTGCAGCAAATTTTGCGTTAATCCAACTATATTTATCCAGAAATACCTTGTCGAAAATATCTGAAGGTCATTTTGCAGGTCTAACAAATCTACTTGTGCTGGATATGAGTGATAATCGGCTCAATGAGATTAGCCCAGGGGCATTTAGTGGACTCCAGAACTTAAAGAGTTTGTATTTACAAAATAATAGACTGCTAGTTATAAGAAACGGTACTTTCGGTTCAAATAGAAATGTAGAAACTCTCAATTTGAGACAGAATAACATTGCTATTATTGACGAAAAGTCCTTCAGTTTGTTATCGAAATTGGCTTACCTGGATCTATCAGAGAACAGTTTGACAACAGTGGCAGCGGGTCTGCTCCAAAGCAACATTAGAATTGTAACGTTGTCGCTCTCGTATAACAACATTGATTTAATTGAGCCTTCAGCATTTCACACGTTGATAGAATTATCCTATTTGCATCTAGAATTCAATCAAATTAGTGACATCCAAGGAAATATTTTTGACGGCCTAGTAAGTCTTGTCTATCTGAATATATCTCACAATCGATTGAACATTATATCAAGGGAGAATATAAAGTTCCTCATAGAGCTGCAATATTTGGATGTAAGTTACAACAATCTAAGCAATTTATCTTATGACATATTTCTGGACGCAAAGAAGCTTATGGTACTAAATCTGCAGCATAACAATATTGGAAATGTAAAATTTGATAACATATTTAAAGGCCTAGAGGCATTAGAAAGCATTGATATAAGCAGTAATTATATAGCAAGCATTTCCGCTGAGTCATTTCAAAGCTTGCCTATGTTATACAAAATATGGCTGTCAGGAAACCCACTCATTTGCGATTGCGACTTATACTGGCTGAGGGGATATTTACCATTTGATGACTATGCAACCACCACATGTTTGGAACCATCAGAGCTTCGAGGTACTCTAGTTGTGTGTTTCAATGACACTGTGTGTCATCTAGAGGTGAATTCTACAATAGAATTTGGAGAAATATGCAACAGTTTCACGCACGGATTTATCGGAGTAAGTTCGAAAGATCGTAATAGCTTTAGAACTGAAGGGACGACCTTTATAACATCAGATTGGTCTCAGTCATATACAAGTCATTCGTTGCCTACAATTTCAGAATATTTCAAAGATGTTGAACGCACAACTGTAGAAGACCTGACAACCACGACCACAGTTGATTTAGTTAGTACATATACGAATCTTACTATCAAAACAGATACAGTTCTATCGATGACCACAACTCATTATTTAGACAACACGATCTATGACGAAACATTTCCATCAGTGCACATTAATTCAAAGGATGGAGTAACAACGTCGTCATTCTCTGTTGGAAATACTGAAAATTCAAAAACTTCATTTCAGTCAGAAGAACCTAAATCTATTGTAACTATTATAGACAAATCTCAAACTCTGCTGAACTCTCTCAGCGCAAGTATCGGTATAAATACTGATTCGGGCATTACAACGGCTGTTGAACAAACTGATCATTCTATATTGAGTTCATCTGAAAGAGCAGCCAATTATCAGGACTCTAGCTCAACAGCGTTACTCCACTCATTATCTTCACACACAGTGCGAGACAAAACTGAGTTAACGTATGCTTCATCGTTTGATAATAATATCAGGAGCGTCTCGGGCACCAAGACTATTGAATATATCAGTATCTCCACTAAGGCAGAAACTTCATCAGCGCCTTCAGTGACGAGCCTAATGAAAATCACCTTTGGGCCTTCCCATTCAGACACACACTCTGCCGCAGGCGATGCATCTATGGAAAACCAGTCAACGACCGATGCCGTCTCTATATCATCTTTTTCAGAAGAATCAACTTCCGCTCTCGTGTCCCACTCGTTCTCTAATTTGTTGGATGGTAACACAGAATTCACATCGTTACCATCTTCAGTTCAAAATTCAACAAACTCTGATACTGTAATGACTTCGAAAGCGGCTATTCAAACTGATGAAGTTCTTTCGCCAACGAAATCGCCATTCAATTTTACATCTTCAACCTCTACTGAGGTTAGAACTTCTGCCGAGACAACGATTTCTTCAGAAACCACTCAAACGATTGAGAAGGACTCAACCTCAAATACATTGCCTAAAGACTATGTTAAATCCACTATATTAGAACAATCATCTTATAAAACATCAGAAACTTTCACTTCAATTTCAGGAACTGAAACTAAACCCACAACCCCAACATTCACAACATCAGCCACACCGATCACACCGACAACTCCCACAGCAACAATCACGACCCAAATAGCGTCAACCACAACCCAAACATCGGCAACCACAACATCAACAATCACGACCAAAACACCGACAATCACAACCCAAACATCGGCAACCACAACCGCAACAGTGGTAACTACAACCACAACACTGATAACTACAACCCCAACATCGACAACTGCAACCCCAACTTCGGCAACCACGACCCAATCATCTACAACCACAACCAAATCAACCACATCTATAACATCAACATCGCCAACTGCCCATTTAATCTATTCAGTAGCAAAAACTAAAAGTGTAATCACATATATTGTTGCTACTGACACAACAGCATCTAATGAACCATCAACATCTAATGAACCATTAACAACAACTAATAAACCATCAACATCTAATGAACCATCAACAACATCTAATGAACCATCATCATCTAATGAACCATCAACATCAAATGAACCATCAACAACATCTAATGAACCATCAATATCTAATGAACCATTAACATCATCTAATGAACCATCATCATATAATCAGCCGACACACGATGATTCAATTACTAGTTCTTCCAGTCTGAGTACCACAAGCACAGTCATGGCTTTCTATGCTATCGATATTAACATAGAAATATCTTTCAATGACAGTACAGTCATAATTCGATGGGCTACTAATTCAACTTCAACATCATTTTTCTATCGAATCATCCTAACTGATGTCGTACTCAACGAAACTATGTTGGATGTTCAGCAACCAACATTCTCTAGAGAGTACCAGGTTCATAATCTTCTCAGACAACGTCGGTATATGATCTGTATTGAATGCATAAGAGCGGGTAGTAATTTGATATACAAGCCTCCACAGCAATGTAAATATTTTGAAACTTCTGAAATCATTAAAACAGGAGGATTATCTATCGATTCCATAATTATTATCGTAGTTTTATCATCTGTGGGATTGATCCTGATTACGGTCATGACGTATGTAACGTTGTATGTGATGAAAAGCAAAAGAGACAATGCAATGAAAATTAATCCAGAATGTGCGTCAAATAATGGTAAAACTGATATATGCAATTCTAATAGTTCTACACCCGACAAACAGGCGTCATCAATCAATCCAGACTCAAGTATGAGTAGAATTCAGGATTGCAAATCAGTCCTTTGTAAATCGTCAAATGAAAGCTTACTAAGCGAAAGAAAAAATAACACGAAAACTGAGAACAATCTGACAAGTTCTTCGTATTCCAATAGCTGTGATAATCTGAAGGGAAATAATTATTGTATAAAAAATAAAGAAGAAAATAAGAATGAGAAAAGGTTGAGCTCCTCAAGCAACTCGCGACTATCAAAAAATCTTGATAAAAACAATTCAAACAACATGATAATTGAGAGAAATATATGTTTTAACATCTATGTTACTGATCCGATGGATGATGTAGTCTCAAAGCATAAATTCTCATCGGATTACTCTGAGCTGGATATTTATAACACAGTGAATGAAACAGATACAAGTGATGATACTTGTAAAAGCAATAGCAAGCAGTCTGGGAATAAACTGATGTCTAGAAATGCAATAGTATTTCCAGAAACTATGGCCATTATTAAGGATGTTCAAGTATCCAATCACACAAGTCCAGACCATGTAAACCCAGTGGACGACGAAATATGTAGACCCATTGATGACGAGAAGAGTGACACCTACCTCTAAGAAGTCATAAATTCTATACGGAAATGGAAAAGTGACACCGAAATAAATCATTTTGTTATACTGTCTTGACAGGATCCAGTAGCACGATCGGTTAAATTTCCGGCTGCGGATCAGTATGTGCGGGTTTCGAATTCGAGGCTCGCCCGTCACTGATATCTCTTTCGAGAGATGAAACTGACGTTAAATTCGGCTTTAGACTTTTTGTATATCATCTTCAACTAAGAGTATATTTATATTGTCCCGACTAGATAGCCTAATCGGTAACAAGGTTACTCGATAAGCAGGATGTCACGGCTTCGAGCGACATCCGGGTCCGTCTCTGACAGCTTGACAGTATGCTTCGATACGGAAACAGACGTTAAATTTAGCTTTAACTTCAGGTTTTATAGAATAATATTCTGATGTCATTACATGTAGGGCAAGATCACCAGAAAGTTCGTCACCGGTCGGTGTCAAATCAATAATAATTCTGTAATATCTGAAAAAGTTGAAGGCTAATGCCAAATTTAATTTAACGCCAGTTTCGCGGCCCAACGGTTACATCAGTGACGGATAAAATAATTGATAATTGCTTCCCGGACCCAACAACCTGGAACCTTGAGAACTTTTTACCAACCGAAAATTGCACGTGTTGGTAATAAGCAACCAACCCTGATGTTGCTGTGAAGGGCAGAGTTGTCTCCGTCATGATTTCTGCGTACTTTACTCTTTAGTAGCTCAAACTCCAGATTTTTAGAAGTCATGTCAATTGGTTGTGGCATACGGTAATATAGGGTATTCACTGTTCAAAAGGCTTCTGAGACTTAGTTTGCGCTTTTGGATTTGGACAATAAAGTTTTAAAATACACCTACATATAAAATAATTATCCATTGAGAGCATCATAATTTAAAGAGATACATGCGAAATATAGACGATAAATAGCTCAAGTTCTGTGAGCACTGTAGCGCGCTTCATTAAGGGGTCATGCACAAAATACGTTCGCATAAAATTGTGCATTTTAACCCCTCCCCCAACCCCGATCCGCATTTGTCAAAATTGGCACGACCATTGTGAATACACTTAGCCCTACACGTATATATATAGTGGATCTCATGCACAAACACACTTAAGTTATTAGATAAAGAAACACAATACAATATTCAATTAGTGAACATTAATTCAGATATTCACCTTCCTTTTTCTATGTTCAGCTTCGACTCCCCCCCCCCTCCCCCCGATACGGACGGCTCTTGTGCATGAACCCTAAGCGTCAAAGCGGTATTGCGGGGTTACAGTATTCTCACAGGCTTAAAATTATGGATAACGAATCACTAGAGCAAGCTTAATGTAGACTTAGGACTAAAGCAGATTTATGCATGTACTACAAAATTATAGCTGGATTAGTTGACTTGCCAATCGATGAATACTCCGTCGTTCGAGTAGGTATTACTAAGATCAATGGACGCAAATTTACACAACCTAGCCGATTTCTGTCAAAATATGGACTATTTTAGGTTTAGGTTAGATGGTTAACATAGACAAAAATCGATTAAATGTGTACATTTAGCAGAAATTGGTTAGGTTGTGTAAATTCTCACGGACATGTATCAACCCGAATTCATTTAATTTCAATGCGAAAAGATAGTACCAAAACAGTCGCGGAGTTCTTGTCTAGTGACAAACGATTTTGACCGAACAGTTAAAATTAATATGAAAAAGAAGTTAATACGCAGTAAGAAAATGTTCCTATCTAATATAACACCAAGATTACGCGCAGAATCGGTTTGAGACACAGCTAGGTTATTGAAATGAATAGTTGAGTTTATAACTTTCGAGCTTTAGGAGCTTCGTCTCTAATGAGAAGATATTCAGTTTTTGAAGGATTGGCTGCAAAGTGCTTTGCACAGAACCACGAATAGACTAATCTTGGTCAAAGACTGATGACATTTCCTTAACGATTTCTTCAAAAGAGTCGGAGCCCGAGGGAGAAATATAGAGTTGAATATCATCAGCATAGAAATGAAAATGAACAGAAAAGCAAATGAACAGAAAATCAGTGAGCACATGACTGATTGGAGTGGTGTACAATTTAACGAATAGCCAAGAACTAAGCCCTGTGAGACACCTTGAGTAAGAGGAAACTATACGAAATATCTTCATAAAAAATATAAAGTCTAAGAATGATAGTGACAGACTAAGAAAGTTCGGAAAGGTATGAAGAAAGCGAGGAAAAAGCAGAGTCGTAGATATCATTGAATTAAGGTATTTTGCCGTTCCGCGCTGGATTCAGCAAACATAAGAATAGATCAACCGAAAGCTGAATGTGTTTCGTAGAAGCTGACTAACGCAGTCCCTGGTTCTAGAGACCTCTCAGAAAACAAGATTGTCTTCAAGTAATGTGGCATACAAACTTCACTGTTGTATGCCATGGACCTGCCGTTGAGAAGTGCACTGAAAGAAAAAGGGAGAGAGATAAGTTTAGGTACATGAAAAATTTAACCTTTAATTGTATAGTGTGATCGATACTATCAAAGGCGGCAGTTGGGTCGAGCAAAACAGAAGCAGAATTGTATTATAATAACTTGTAATGGAATGCTATCAAAACTGACTAGATGTCATTGTATCTGTAGAAGAAATCAATTGTACATAAGTGGTCGGTACAGAAACGTATCCATTTCATAATCGTGTGAATTACGCAAGAAGTTGAAGTTTGACGTTTCGGTAGTTAACAGTTAGCTTACTACATGTAGTTCAAGTGAGCTTTATAAATTCTGAAATACCATTAGCATCGGAAGACTGGATGCATTGTAATGTATAGGTCAGCTCAACAGCTTATAATAAAATTCATTTAGGCATTCTGTAACAAACTGCCAAGTGCTCTGTGGAGTGAAATTTGTAGTAGCTTGAATGTTATAAACGAATTGAATGTTAATCGAATATTAATCGAATGCTATACGCTTATGAGCTAAAAAAAAGTCCAGATACAAGTTGCAAGTTAGCCTATAATGTCATTGAAATAGAAGAGTTAAGAGTAACAGCATACATATGTATAAATATAAATACATTTTGATATAATGTGCAATTGTACACCCTGAGTCAAAGAAAACATGTGCGCAGTCATTCGCCTATAACTTTGGCATTTGTGAACCGATCTAAAAATTTCTTGCATAGCTAGAATCAGGATGAAATTTTCTATATAAATAAATACGATAGCGTAAAGTATATCCGTTTATTATTTATTTTTGCGTCAAATCTGTGCTTGAAAATGTGCGCG
>JAQFZF010001083.1:0-14944 GCA_034695365.1 Enchytraeus norvegicus | reverse complement strand
CATGTGACTCTATACACGCAAATACACAGCGCTAGAGATTGGCGCGCCTTCATCTGTCAACACTCTACCCTTGACACCCATGTGACTCTATACACGCAAATACACAGCGCTAGAGATTGGCGCGCCTTCATCTGTCAACACTCTACCCTTGACACTCATGTGACTATACACACAAATACACAGCGTTAGATCAGATATATAATGATATGAAGTCAGATCATCAGTTATGTTGATATTATTATAATCATATCCTCAGTTAACAATATTTATTAATAATAAAGCCAAAACCAAAAACCTATAGCCGAGTGTAGTGTCAGTTCGCATCCTAACATTTGGTGACATCAGCGAAAATATGCAGCCTACAGGATTGGTGAAGCGGTTGGAATGCTCGACTCATAATTGAGTGACGGCTAGTTGAGTGGAAATGATTCCCAGCTCAGTCGACAAACTATCCCAGCACCCTTGGGCATGTATATACGCACCCATGTAGCATTGGTGCCTAGAAGATGGAATGCTAATTGTGTATCTGCGTTGGCGGCTATTGAAGCGCTACCAATTGCAAAGGTACGATTAGTCAGGGATTGATTAAAATAACAAAAACACTAAAACAGCAACAAAGCAAGGAAACATGCATATGCGTTCTATCATATGTGAATATAGACGAATTACAAAATAAATTAATAAAAAATCAGTGACGGTTGTGCCCGGGGACTCGAACCGTGAACCTTGTAACTAAACCGATGTGCTATCGTCTCAGCCAGTTAATAAAATAGATAGTTTACCATCCAGATGAACTCCATGAGAGCTTTCTTATTATCCTGCCAGTAGTCGGGCAGGTCCTTGGCCGCCGGAAACTTCTCACAGCCGAGCTCCAGCGTGATCTCAAAGCAGTTACTGCTCAAGTAGTTGAAGTCCTGCATACCTGGTAGTAATCAATCAATGAATGCGAATTTAACGTCTGTTTCATAACCTGACGACGACGTCAGGGACAATTGATAGCAACAGTGTCAATTGGCTGCAACGTAAGTGGATATGGATTGTATTTTACTTTTTTCACTTTTATTTCCATACACGAGAATAATTATGACTGTCGTAAGCATGTTTCTATACAGCTGTGCGAAGAATTGGTTCATGTTTGAAACATTTATGTCACACCAAACGGGATACACTACAGTATGGGTTTAACGTCCGTTTCATCATATTTGATATAACGATGATATCAGGGACGTCCGATCATCTTCAGTTCATGTGGCACTATAATTACGTTAACGCTACACACAATAAGTCAGCATGTCAGTGGCATAATATTGACAATGGTTCTTTCAGGCAAGATTTATTGCCTTTTACTTAGAAATCATACAGAAAAATTAACCAGAATTATATACTAGTTGACATTCATTCATAATTGGTATGCGATGAGGCATTTCTTCCCTCCTGATAAGGTATCTCGTCTCTTGCAGCATTTGTTTTCCAGTCATGTTAGGGTGGATTCAATTTCAAATGGTGTTGGAGACCTCCCTAATGTCGTTGTCAGATGATGACGCTAAATTTGATTATGACTTATTTTTATTTAATTTTTTTATTTAAGAATTTTTTTTACTTATAATAATTTTAAATTTGATTATGACATCAAATTTGACGGAAGCTTAATTTGTATTGATTGGTTCATCGGACTTTGTGTTTTTGTGTCTCAGCTTTTTGGCTTTTTTTCAGCACTAATTAGACTACTATCTTTGCTTATATAGAAGATGTGACCCGCCACGGCAAATGTATGCGCTTGTCGCTAAAAAAATTCCTGAGTAAAATGCATTTGAAGTTCAAATTTTAATAACAAAATTTATATAATTCTTTCAACTTTAATTTTTATAACTTTGGATAGGGTAGTCAGATCTAAGCAAACTATATTTTACATTGAATATCCTACTGAACACAAACAATGGAATACTAAAACTATTTTTAAAGAAAAAAATGTAGCAAAAATTTGCATTTAAAGTTTACATTTTAATAAATTATGTATATAACTGGTTAAACTTTAAATTTTTATAACTATGCATAGGTTAGTCAGATTTAAACAAACTATAATTATGTTATTTTGAAGGTGTTCCTGAACACAATTTAATTGAATAATAAAACGATTTTTGATTTTGGGCGACAAGCGCCTACATTTGCCGTGGTCGGTCACACATATCCTTTGTTATATAAAAGAAATAACATTTATTTAGGCCCAAAGAGTGACTAAAGATTAATCAAGGAATATGAGCGAGTAGTGAAGTATACCTCCTTTAACGCTGTACCACTTTGCGCCGTTAGTGATGCCACCGCTCTTAGAGAAATCATCGTCTCCGCTCATCTCACAGGCAGGGTGAGGCCTGGACATGGTAGCATGGTTCACTGCGTACGTCTCAGCTAGGTGTCTACAATACAATACAATACAATACAATACAATACAATACAATACAATACATACACTTGGACATGGTAGCATGGTTCACTGCATACGTCTCAGCTAGGTGTCTATCGACAATACAATACAATAGAATACAATACAATACAATACAATACAAACACTTGCACATGGTAGCATGGTTCACTGCGTACATCTCAGCTAGGTGTCTGTCAACAATACAATACAATACAGCACAATACACTACCGGTACAATACAATACAATACAATACAAAAGCACATTTAATAGCGCCTCTATATACTGGATATCTCAGAGGCACTGCTTTGTAACAGTGAAGGGAAAAGTAGTCAATCAACCAATCAATCAATCAATGAGGATTTAACGTTCATTTTCAACCGAAGGCGATGTCAGGGACGTCCCAAGCGGTATGTGCAACTACAGACAGCATCCAACCATCAAAACACTCCTTTAAATGCACAAGCCGAAAGAGAAGGCGAGATCCAAAACATTGCAAGTCCATTATCCAAGGTAAGAAAGTCTAGCCTGCTACAGGCCGCACACGATATGGCAAGGCCTCCGCAAGTCTGGAAGTTGAGTGACCAATTGGTCTAATACACCGAAGCAAAGGCACAGACTACCAACGCAGGAACGAACACTTGTACGAGATACCAGGGTTCACTTTTGCATGTCTCTGCTAAATGTCTAGGTGACTATAAACACAACACGCAAACACTTGCATGTGGTAGCATGGTTCACTGATGTTAGAAACGCATGCAACTATGCTTGATTAAGTTCAACATAATATTATGTACAGTTGCACACACATCTGTGCATTGAACATTGAACATTCTAGAAACATTAAATGTCCCTGATATCGTATCCGATGATGAACCGGACGTTAAACAGTAATTTGATTATTGATATGAAACAACTATAAATGTACACATGCAAAGGTCCAAGTCGTGCGGCAATCTGTGAAAGCAAGCATCCCAAATCGGATCAAATACATGCATTCACATAAACAAAAGCACAAACATGTACACACACACTCACACGTGCGTCTACCCACACAGATACACACACACCTGAAGGTGACGTCATCAGGACTGCTGGTGTATTTCTGGGAAGACCCGTCTCTGCTCTCATCGTACGGATAGTTAGCAACCAGATCTCCTCCGTGCATGTTAGCTGACAGAACAAAGGGGTGACTCATAATCCACTCTATCGCCATCCTTGTCTCAGGAGCTAGCTGTACAACAACAACAACAACAACATTATCAAAACAATAACAACAACAAACAACATTAATGGCAGCAGCAGCAACAACAACAGCAACAGCAGCAACGACAACAACAATAAACAACATTAACAGCAGCAACAACAATAACAACAACAATAAACAACATTAACAGCAGAACAACAACAACAACAACAACAATAAACAACATTATCAAAACAATGCTGTTGTTAACAGCAGCAGCTGTTAAGTTAACAGCAGCAGCTGTTAACAACAACAACAACAGCAACAATAACAACAACAGCAATAACAACAACAACAACAACCACAACGACAAACACATTAACAGCAGAAACAACAACAACAGCAGCAATAACAACAACTACAGCAGCAACAATAACTAGGCTACATATAAAAACATATGAAGGATTCAAATTTTACATCACAGAACTACATGTAAAGTAAACAGATCAATTTACTTTGGAGTCAAAAACGATGGACATCACAGACCTACTTGTAAACAGATCAAAGAACTTTGGAGTCGACGATGATTGACATCTCAGAACTACATGTAAAGAATTCTCAATTGATTGAATAGTCATGTGTTCAAACCCAGATGAGAGTACAGAAATGTAGTAACGCCACCGGTACTAGCTAATCGTGCATCTTCGCTTCATGCATTAGTGCGCTCTTTGCGGCAACGGTACTTTTAACCAGTGGGAAGGAAGACTACAAAGAAAAACCGGAAACTACAAAGGGAAACCCTGCAAACAGGTGCAGTTGACACTTGTGCAAATAAAATAAATATTTTAAAAAGAAGTAAACACAATAGAGAACCTTAGTGTCATCGATGATAGCCTGACGTAGGAGATGATTATTCTCAGCGTGCCTCCTCTCGTTGCTGTAGGCAATACGATTGAGGTCAGGAAAGTTTCTGTTGAGATCTTTGTTCTGTGCATTAGCTCTTCCAGCCAACCAGTCCTTGCCTGGTCCCTGCAAACATCAATCAATTCATCAATCAATCAATCATTCAATCGATTGTAATATCATATAATCATGTTAGTAGCAAGTAAACATTGTGATATGCTATCAACATCATTGCAGAATCATATAAATGACTAAGTCCTTTCCTGATCCCTGAATACATCAATCAACAACCAATTGTAACATCAAATCAATCAATCAATCAATGAGGATTTAACATACAGTTCCTCACCCGAAGGCGATGTCACGGACGTCCCAAGGGGGATGTGCAACTACAGACAGCATCCAACCACCAGAACACTCCTGCAAATGCACAAGCCGAAAGAGAAACCGAGATCCAAAGCAGTGCAAGTCCGTAACCCAAGGCAAGAAAGTCTGCTAGAGCAGATCTAGGGTGGGAAGAGATGAGTTTTGACATCGCCCTGGTAGGTAGTAATGCTTGTACAAGAACGCAAGTCTTGTGGCAAAGAATTCCATAGTGTTGGAGCAGCATAGCTGAACGAGCTATGCTGGAACTGATAGGTACATGGCTTGAAATATCACACTCTAACACTGGTGTGATCCTACTGCCGTGAAACTAATTAATGTTAAATTCGGCTTGATTTTCTCTGTCAATCAGTGCTATCACACCTCAGTGCTATCACACCTCAGTGCTATCACACCTCAGTGCTATCACACCTCAGTGCTATCACACCTCAGTGTGATAGCACTGACAAGGTATCTCTACTTAGCAAATTGATAGTTATGCTTCCATAACGCCGGTACAATTTTTTTTATTACAAAACGATAACAAATGTTCCAAAAATAGGAAAAAATTGGGACTTATTTGCTTCTGTCCAGCTACGCCCAGTGATCGCCTACGCAATACCCGATGACCGACCCCATGACGTGATGACGTCATCAAAGGGGTGTGAATGAGTCTGGTCCAATCACCAGACCCATTTTAGATTATGCCAGCAACTGTATGGTGTCACATATCAAACACCAGCATGCAAAAATTACAAACAGTACAAAACACAGCACTATGAGTTGCCACAGCTTGCACCGCTGACACAAATTATATGAACCACTTCCATCAAGAAACCAAAGTCTTACCATTGAAAGGTCACTGTACATACTTCGAACTTAAAACAGTAGGCAGTCTCCTCCAATCACCCTTTAAATAAACTAATGGATCAGCCTCTACCCACAAGATATGAAAGAAACCTTATTTCTCTCAAATAAAAATATCATTGACCAATTGACCAACCAAAATCCAACAACCTTAATAACACTGAAATAGATCAAAATATTAAACTAAACCATAGTCTTTCAGTGACAAATCACAACTGAAAACTACCAGAAACAAATCACTACCAGAAAACAAAATACTAGAAATGTAGCTCCAGAAATTCACCACTCAGAAGAAACACTAACCAGATATCATAGACGCCTTCTATCACAATTAAGAAATAACAAGTCACCCTTCCTTTTATCCTACATACATAAAATTAACCCTTCCGAACACCCATCACCACTCTGCCCTCTTTGCTCTGACCAAACACATGACACAAAACACCTCTTTCAATGCACACGAATCGAATACACAAAAGACTGACTCCAATCGACTTATGGAACAGACCCTGCGAGGCTGCGGAGCTGCTGAATACCTGGCGGCGAGCCCTGGATGAGCCCTCCCAATGACGAATATAGAGGGGGTCAGCACCACGGATGGTCTTCGGGATGGGTAACAACAGGAGGGTTGTCAAAAAAACCAAAAAAGTGATGACCAAATTTTTTCATCAGATTCTCTCTCTCTCTCTCTCGCTCTCTCTCTCTTGTTCGAAATAATATAATAGACTACGGTATAGAAGAAGATATATACAGGGTGAGGCAAAACTTTACACCCCCTAGTGAAATCTCAATAACTTCGTCAAAACTAAAGATTTCTAAAACAGATTTTCAGGCTGTCTAGAGTAGGAATGTTGACATTAAATTTCCAAATTTGGTCGAATAATATTAATTAATTAAAAAGTAACAGAGTTTCTATGAAAAAATCGAAAAAATTAAAATAATAAGGCTTATTCAACTAGCATTCATTTCCTTTTGAATAGAATTTTGAGCCTGAAAAGGGCCGTTTGTTGCTGTTGCCGATTCTATTTGAGTAGGTGTTCAAAGTGACCGCCATCTGCTCGACTGCACACCTGCAACCTCTTCCGGAACGCTAGAACAGCTAGGTCGATAGCCACTTGAGGTCCCATTTTGCCCTTAGCACGGTCCTGGTAGTCGAGAGGATTGAGGTTAGGTGAGTTTGGTGGCCACTCATCCATCTTGATGAACTCCGGATCTAATATTTAAGAAAAAATCGTGCCAACGCTATTTGAATAAGCGATGTTATTTTGTTTTCTTCGCTTTTTTCATAGAAACTGTAACTTTTTTATTTATTAATATTTTTCGACCAAATTGGGAGGTTAAATGTCAACATTCCTCCTCTAGACAGCCTGAAAATATTTTTGTATTTTAAATTTTGACGAAGTTATTGAGATTTCTCTAGGGGGTGTAAAGTTTTGCTTATTATATATAGAAAAAGACAATAAATTTGTGTAATATTTTGTGCTGACTCACAGATACTGCTGTTGAAGCCGTTTGGCCGCCCTCCACTCTCTGATGAAGAGAAACGCATCATTATGTAAGCATTCTCATTGCTCATATTATACATCTTTTCTCTTTGTTTAATGCAATAATTATAATAATTCGTGTTTTAGAATTACTCATTGTGAATTTGAGAGGTGGCGGGGCTGTTAAAACAGGTGCAATTTTATTTGCCGGGGCTCACATTCTTAGGTGCTGGAGCTCACACGAGTAAAAATCTCAGCCCCGGTGAACCCGGCCCAATTTAACCACTGGTTACAACGCGAATTGCGTCCGCGGTACTTTCAGCGACATGGCATTCCAGAGGCCTATGTCCGTTTAAAGAAGGTGGAAAATAATAATTATGTTGCATTAATCGGAAGGTCGATGATAGTATTTACAAAGGAATTTGACTCCTAGAACCTGCTGTTTGGCAGAGCTCTGTAGAAATGTATAGATTATAATTATAGTCTTATTAGTGATAAGGCCTTTTGTTTTTAAAGTGCCATTGGCTGGACTAAAATAAGAAAGAGTATAGATATTTTTTAAGTAATTGAAGCAGATATCCTGATACCCATGGATCGTCATGTCAGTGAATGTTCCGCAGAAGCATTGTACTGCATTAAGTTTTCCTCAGTTCTCATTCTCTTTCTGTTCTGATCATTTCTGCTTCTTCTACGTTCATCTAATCAATGAGACTGTTTTTATAAGTAATTCTTGTCTTCTATTACAACGCTTTCCTTCAATATTTCTGCTTTTGACTATGCTTTCTATTTCCTTATTTCTCATGACATGACCGAGAAGTTCATTTGCCAGTTCTGTACCGATACGCACCCGTGCCCAACGATGCCGGGGATATTTAGTCGACTAAGCTGGGAATCGTTCCCACTCCTCGAGCCATCACTCGATCCTGAGGCAATCACGTTGACTGCTTTACCAAATCCCCGTCGGCAATTATGCTTTCTATTTCTTTATACCATTATTCAGCGTTGCCATTGGACCACGGATAGCCTCCGTGGTCCAATGGCAGCACTGCGGACTCTGAATCATGAGCTCGCGAGTTCAAAGCCAAGTGTAGACTACGTATTGTAAGCCTTGGAAAGCTACATTACACTCCATTTCTATAATAGGCTTTCAATAGAAAGCAGTCGGTGTAGCCTACATATACCATGACACTTTCTAACGACTGCGCTAGCTAGCCGAATTTGAAAATGAATCCCGGCTATCTCGCCATATGGCGAGATCAGTAGCATAAGCTAAATATTATTTTTATTCCATTTTAAATAATATAATGGTAAATTAATTAATTACCATTATATTATAATGGTAAGTAATTATATTGATGGCTGTTATTTTAGGTTGAAGAATGAAATCCAGGCTCACTATGACACCATCACTGACTTACTAAGAGAGAAGATCTCGCAAATCCATTTAGTGAATGAATATCTAAAACTGCACGTGTCATAAGAGGCGACTAACGCACTGCCGCATATGCCGCACTGGAGGGCAGAGCGATCTTCGTCATAGCTTGTGTGTACTAGACCAATTGGTTGCTCAAATTCCAGATGAGCAGAGGTCATGTCACATGGGTTGTGTCACATGGCAGACTTGGCTAATCTACCCTTCTCTTTTCGAATAAGGCGCTTCTGAGACTTAGTTAATAGTTTGCAGTTTAAAAGCTTCTTATTGATTGAGTGATTGATAACTTTTTCTATTTTACATTTACAATTTTAATTTTATCAATATAATAACTGTGTTTTAGTTTTTTCCTGTATGTTAATTTTATCTTGTGTTACTATTTCTAGGGTGATCACGAATGGCGCGCTGACTGCGTACGCTCGAAAGGTAACCATTATTTACTACATCTACTCTTATTTGTTCAAGAAATCTTGAGAATAGAGATCAACCGAAAACTATTTCTGTTTGTAAAAGGCGCCCTACGCAGATGCTGAAAAGAGATCCTTGCACTAGATAAATAATTTATCTTACCTTACCTTACATAAATTACCATTGGGGTAATTATCGGTCACATAATTGACAGACTTGCAGCTGCCACATCCTGCCACACCCGTTGTGGTCTACGGCAGACTAGGCTATATTGATTGATTGATTGATTGATATTGTAGGCTAGATTTATTGATTGATTGGTTGATATTGTAGAAGAGATTGATCGATTGAATCAATTTGAATGATCGATATTGTAGGCTACATTTATTAATTGATTGTTATTGTATGATAGATTTATTGATTGTTTGAAATTGTAAGACAAATTGATTGATCGTATCATAATGTTTGATAGTGATTGATTGATTGTGGGTTTAACTAAGCATGCTAATTGATTGATTGACTGCAACATTGATTAATGTTTTTAGTCGGTTCCACAACTGACATTCCCACAACTTTACAACAGATGTAGCATAATTAAAGTCTGATATCTCGCTGCTGGTTAATCGAATCAATTTGCCTTTGAAGAGAGCATACATTTAACAAACTGATATATACTAGATTAATATACCAGGTATCTGTATGTAATATCGCGCTATGTCAGCGGTGGGCAACTTTTAAATACGCGGGCCAATTTTAATCTAAAAAAAATCCGCGGGCAAATTTATTTTACAAAATATCCAAGGGTCAACTTTTCCAAACTTCACAGATTTCATTTCACTTCGTCAATATGTCGTATTTTTAATAAGTTATAATTAATTTTTAATCAATTAAAACTCATTTTAGTCAGTTAAAACTGATTTTTAATAAGCTAAAACTGATTTTTAATCAGTTAAAGGATGTCGGGCCAAAAACTGAAGTCTCGGCGGGTCAAAATCTCAGCTTGGCCCGCGGGCCTGAGTTTGCCCATCGCTGCCCTATGTAATATATTTATACACATCTCATTGTTTTTACCATTTTCATTTTTTCCTTACTTTTCAGAGTTGGGATTGGTAAGATCGAGATTTTGACAACATTATGAAATGTGTTTAAATATATAGGCTAATATAACAAAGGGAAATCAGTCATGGTATGGCACCTTGTCCAATGGTGCATGGCACTGCATGCGCATATTTTGTAGACTGACCTGGAGTTGAACCCAGACCACCCGCACCATAGTCGCACAACATACCACTAGACTACCACGCCACTGGCAATGACTGAATTGTGTGATTGAGTAATTGATAAATTGCTTGATACTTTGGATGACGTATGTCAACTCGCGGATCGGACGTTTAATCAAATTGTATTGTATTGTGAAACATCGTATTAAATTGTCCATATTTGTGCAGGCTAGAAGAGCAGAAATCAGTGAGGAGGTTCGGAGCGTGATTGCACTACGTGATGAACTCAAAGAGCAAGTGAAAGAAATTGAGGACCAGATTATTGAGCAAAGTCTCATGGAACAGAGTCCTGAGCAGGTGTAGAAACCGTAGAGAATGACTGTAGCCAGTTACGTACATTGAAGAGAGTATACTCTCCCATATAGCTCATCCCTAAACATGTTTACGTTGATTTACCAAATCATAGAACTTTTGTGTCCGTTATCTTTCCGTTGATTTTAAGGGGTGAGCGAAATCTTCAGAAGGAGCCCCCCTCTCCCCCTCATCCTAGATTAGATCCAGGTGACGCCGCTGGACTGTATGCTCAATTGCAGCAAGAGCAGTAGAAACTGCAGCATAGATTTATATATTGAATTTGCATTATAGCTGATTATATTAGGCCTATTACGTCTATGTATAGATAGTTAATCAATCCGTTATTGTGTAGCTTTTAAAATTTTGCTAGCTGTGATAAGCAATGTAGGATAGAGCCGACGGGGATTTAGTGAAGCGGTTAGCGTGCTTGACTCAGGATCAAGTGATGGCTCGAGGCGTGGGTACGATTCCCAGCTCAGTCGACAAACTATCTCCGGCACCCTTGGGCACGGGTGTGTATCGGTGCCTGGAAGATGGAAGGCCAATCGTGTATCTTGGAAGGCCAATCGTGTCGCTTGAAGCGCCAAAAAAGGCAAAGGTACGATTAATCATGGACAGATTAAAAATAATAAAAACAGCAACTAAGCAAGGAAACTATATAGCATGTGCGTTCTGTCATATGCGAAAAATAGACGAATATAAAAAAAATTAAAAAGTTGTGCCAGGGTCTATTTATGTAGACCCGGTGACGCGACCCAACCGACCCGTAAGATTAAACATTTTGGAACCGATCCTACCCATGTTCACAAATTATAATTTTTACCAAAAGTTTTCCCGTAAAGCCTGCGCTTGTAGAACATAGAATATAGCCCGCAATAAGGCTACAAGTTGTTAGACAGTTCTTATGGTGGCCTATTGGTACTAGGCCTAGGCCTAATTGTATTTTATGTTTTATTTATTTATTTATTTATTTATTTTCGTTATCAACCACACAAGCTTTAAAACAAATAGCATTGCATCATACAAACAGTTCAAGGTGGAATGATGAACAAGAAACCACAGGCTTTGCAGCACTGATGTGGAACTTAAAAAACATGGTCCATGAACATCAGAGAGCATTTAAGTTTAACAGAGTAATGACAGACAATATAAAATCACGAGTAAGCAAAAATTTTTTTGAAAAAAAGTTTTGAAATTATAATCGGGCCTGAAATTAAACGAATAACGCACTAACTAAATAAATTATTTAAACCGTTTTCAGTGCACTTGGTGTAGGCTTTTTCATATTGAGGGGGGGGGGTGAAGCAGCTCCCCCCCCTCATGATGTCAACAGGAAGAGCTAAAGTCAATAACGTCATTATCGAGTTTCCTCCGTTCACATCAGCATTAAGCTTATAGTACGACAGCTGCTGAAGCCTATATTAAACAGTATATAACCGCTATCTTATACAACAGCTATCTTAAATATATACTATAGCAACTGCTAAAATATATAACAGCTATCTTAAATATATACTGTAGCAATGCTTAAGTTAATTTGCTATTTAAACTGCGAAGGAAGGACCAAATTGCTAACAAAATGTCACAGGAATGTCAAATATGAAACAGCGAAATTTTCAAATTTATCTAAGGGCGTGAGAGTAGGAGATAGATTAGATTAAGACTAGGAATGCTAGATGAAACAATAACGGGATCGTAATTATGTAGATATAAAAAGAAGGACAGCAGATTGAGGAGGGTTGAAGAGCTATATTATAGGGACCTGCTATTAGGCAGTACACTGAGAGAGAAAGAGAGAGAGAGACAGAGAGAGAGAGAGAGAGAGAGAGAGAGAGAGAGAGAGAGACGGTTAAAGAGAAGTTCGAAAACTGCAACGGAAATCATAGAAAATTTCCCTTATTAAAATGCTTTCTATTTAATGTGCTAAAAGCCATGGAAAACTATTGTGCGTGTTTTAATGATACATAAAGCAATATCAATTATTGGCGCGCCAAAAGAGTAAAAATAACTAATAAATTGACTATAAATAAATCATAGTCTAAATAATTATTCCCGTGATTTAAAAAAATCGATTACGTAAAACATAATAGAAAATAATTAGTTTTCTCTTCAGCCTTCCTGTAGACCTATATGTGTATTCAATCAATCAATCAATCAATCAATCAATCAATCAATCAATCACAAACTTTTATAAACTAACTCTTAACTAAGTCTCAGAAGCGCTCTTAAGCAGTGAAGAAAAGAATTGCCAAGCCTGCTTGCCGTAGATCACAATCGATGTGGCAGGACCCCTGTTCATCTGGAATTTGAACAAACACAGAAGTCATGGCATAGACCAGTATGGCCTTCACTGCATCTGCGTTAGTAGCCTTTAAGTAACACGTGCTGTTCTAGCAGTATCGATGGGGGCTATCAACTATAATGTGATTGTAATTCTAATTATTATGCGCTATGCGTACACGAAAGAGTAGATTTTAGCAAACGTTAGTTTTCTGAACAACGTAAGATGCCGTCCCAATGGGAATTGTATACTTGTTCTTATTTGGAAAAGCCAATCTGCTATATAGAACTCGTATTGTGTGCTACACATACTTGGAGGATTAGGTCTTAACGAACATTATTTTTTTGGACCATGTAAGATGTTCCAATGGGAATTGTATATTTGTACTTATTTCCATACGCGAGTCTTATGAATAATACGTGGTGAATGTTACACCAAAATGCAAAGTATTTAACAAACCCGCGTAAACAAACATTGATATCATCTACAGTATAGACTACATAGTATTCATCAGTGACCTACCAAACAAAACTCGAACTACATGCTAGGTATCGAATCCGTGGTCTGCTGCATAACAGCTTATACCGACTAGCTAGACAAATCAACAAAAATATGTAAAGCAGTTGTTAGCCATACAATACAATGCAAACAATACAAAACAATACAAAACAATACAAAACAATAGGCCTACAATACAAAAGGATATTTTATTAATCACCTCTAGATGCTAAATAGTATCTCAGAGGCACTCTTTGAAAGAGTGAAGGGAAATGTAGTCTAGCCTGCTATAGGCCACACTCGATATGGCAAGGCCTCTGTAAGTCTGGAATTGAGCGACTAATTGATCTAGTACTCAGAAGACGTGGCCCAGACTAATCCATCCCTATCTGCAATATCTGCTTGGACTCATGCAAAACAAATGCAGCTGTCGGGAATTCTATTTTTAAATATCCTGGGACCAAACACCAACAAGTTTATAGGAACTCACACTGTATTATACCACATTATATTACATTATATACTATCTTACATATATTATTTTTAAATTATTTATTTATATATATTTATTTATTATATATTATTTATTATATTACATCAATTTCATTATATTACACGCATACTATATTACCAAACCACTTTCAGGTGGAGTCTAATTAACAGAAGAAGTAGGTTGAAAGTGGCCCGGGGGGGGGGGAGGGTGCGAGCACGGAACACAAAATTCTGCAGGAATTCTGATGGAGAAATCGAGCGAGGCAGGAATAAGTTATACATAATTCATGCCCCTACAACGTGCTGATCAGAAGTAGAGAGAATTCTGGTGCAGCTCCAGCTGCCGCATCGGCTTGGATATGCTTCGGGTTGTTTTATTTCTTCAGGTTGGATGGCGATAAAAACTGTGGACAGGTCACACAGCACTGACAGCAGCGAAATTAACAGTCGTCCTTAAATTTAAGTATACAGCAAAATGAATTTCTTTATTAACTTTTCTTCTTAGTTAATTAATCAATCAAATCAGTCAATCAATCAATGAGGGTTAAACGTCTGGTTCCTCACCCGAAGGCAATGCCAGGGACGTACCAAGCGGGACGTGCAACTACAGACAGCATCCAACCACCAGAACTCTCCTACAAATGCACAAGCCGAAAGAGAAAGCGAAATCCAAAACAGTGCAAGTCCGTTATCCAAGGAAAGAAGGTCTGTTAGATGTTAAACAACTAACGCACTGATCATAAAATGATGATACTTATTACTAATAAGTCATATTTAGGTATGCATATTTTATTAATTTATATTCTACCTTCTTGTCTGATGTATTGTTTTTTATGTTGTGTTTTTAAAGTCGATTGCTTTTGCGGGGCACATGTTAGTGCCTTCAGGCCTTTGTGTCCTTTTTCTCGTTGAAGTGAATTATTGAATATGGCTGATTTGTACAGTAACGTGAAATAATAAAATCAAATCAAAATCAAATAGCGGTTTAACGTCCGGTTCATCATCTGACGACGATATCAGGGACGTCTCAGACAG
>JAQFZF010001082.1:0-14945 GCA_034695365.1 Enchytraeus norvegicus | reverse complement strand
CCCAACCTCCCCACCCCCTCCCAGGTTGTGCTTTGCATGTCCATTAATAAGGCTCTGCACTGTCTGGACCGTCTGTCTCGACTGTTCGTCTGATATGGTGAAACAGTGGTTATCCTCTTTCCAGGTATCATGGTATAGTGAAATTGTTGTTATCCTGTTTGAAGGCCGGAGTGTAGGTTTACCCTGTGTTTTTTATTTCTTGCGCTTTATTTCAATTCTGAACCCTTATTAATCCGGGCAGAGCCAGAAACCTCAGTCACAGACTCATTGGGTCACCGATAACTGTACGTGTTTCGTAAGAGCCGACTACTAAGATACTGAAGAAAGAAATGGCCCCCAGAAAGTTGTGATGTAGAAAAACTATATAAAAGCAAAGTTGGTGCAACCGTGTGTCTATCTGTCATTTCACATATACATTTCAGATATGGGCCCATATAATAAATCAAAATTCATTTCCTCCCGGGCAACGCCGGGTACCCCAGCTAGTGTAATATATTTATACCAATCTCATTGGTTTTGTAATTTTCCATTTTTGTTTAACCTTTTATGGTTAGGGTTGGTTGTGAGAATGGGATTGTGAAGACAAAAGTAATATATTTATACACATCTTTGTTTTTTGTAATTTTCCTCTTTCCTTACTTACTTTTTATCGCTAGGGTGGTGGGATTGGAATTTTGACTACATTTTGAGATGTTTACAAATACACTGTGTCCGGATAAAGAACGACCCCATAGCGAATCTCAATAACTTCTAGAAAGCTCATTATTTCTTCAAAATATTTGGTGGCCACAGTGGCCTTCTAGGGAAGAATTTTGACGTCTAACTGCCAAATTTGGTCGAAATAATATTCATTATTGAAAAAATTAGATAGATCCTATTAACAAAATTCTGAAAAAAAACAAATTAGTTCAGCTTATTCAACCGACTTTTTTTACTCTTTTACATTACTCTTTTACACTACTCTTTTACACATACTCTTTTACACTATTCTTTTACACATACTCTTTTACACTACTCGTTTACTCTTTTACAAACTCTTACACCTACTCTAGACTTCCACACAACACGCACGTAGGTGGTGTAGAACGCCTTCCTATTGTTTAGTCGTGTGTGTCGCTGATGCCGGGTGTCGTAAACATGTATTGTCCTCGAGACCTCGGCTTTCTCTCTACAGATGGCGGAGTGGGCGAGGGATTGAAGGAGGGAGGTCCGTGGATCAGTGATGAAGATTTTTTGCTTAAAAAAAAGAGCAACAACAAAATTGTACGTGCAAATAGAGACACACAAGCAAAACAGAAAGTCGGAATATGTAAGTGCCACTTTATAGTGGCCTTTATTACCGTTCACTTGCACATTCGATGTTTTAGAACTAACTTTGGTTTGTGAAATGTGTGCGGTGATAAATAATAAAATAAATAACAACATTTTCTTAAGTAGAGGCTGTAGAGCTAAGATTAACGTCTGTTTTCGCATCGAAGGACACTGTCAGAGACGGACCCGGCTGGGACTCGACAACTTTCAACCTACAGTCGTGACAACTTTCTTATCGAGCAAATGTGTTACCGACTACGCAATCCAACCGGGACACGAGTACAACATAAGTGCTGCAAACCCTGAAGCTATTTGTACATCACCTCACCACGATCTGTTAATGATAATACATAATAATGGTTTAACGTCCGTTTCCTCATCCAGGAATGATGTCAGGGACTTCATGATTCAATTCTAATTGTTTTCAAATCTGTGGATGATAATGAAAATTAAATTAAAAAACAAAAACTAAAAGATAACTTTTAGATACAACTTTTTATGGATATGGAGGTGCCGGACTGGTCGTATTCCTATTTACTGAATATAATCCTGATGGTGATTAGTTTGAGTATAGAGATGCCTTGGCATGATAAGCTATATTAAACATTAGTAGTCTTATTCTTAGTATGTTCTAAATCTTATTCTTAGTTTGTAGTAATCTTCTCATATTTAAGTATCAATATTGCTATCTTTGCTTTTATAGCTTCCCATATCTATCATAGGCCTACATATCGTAGATATATTAAGGTAAAGCAAGAGCTTTTTATCTATATTTCCTTTTTTCACTTAGCGAGAAAGCCGGATAGATAATCTTAGTGTAGTATTGATAAAAGAGCGTTTTTGATTTGTTCTAATAATTATTAATTGCTAGATATTGTTACTTTAAAAACTTATAAAATTATTCAAAGAGTGAATACATTAAATAGCTCAATCAATCAATCAATCAATATTATCTTGTATGTAGCGCACCCTTAACTAAATCTTTGGCTGAGCCAGTTAGCATAGCGGTTAAGTGTCCAACTCGAGTTCCATACATTCACGTTTAGAATCCCAGGGCTCGACCGGTACTGATGTGGTTGTTAGGCCCGCGAACTGATGTTGAAGTTGTATTTAACCTTTAGTTTTTATCTCTTAATTAGGAAAAGAATTTGGATAAATAGTTATTTATTCTTACAAAGAATTAGATTTTGACCTACTGATGGATCATTAAGTTCGCATTGATTTCAGACAATCAGCGACATTTAACGTCAGGTTCCTCAAACGAAGTCGATGTCAGGGACGTCAATTTCTCTAATTAGATTAAGCGGCCGCATCAAGAGCTTAGCAGCAGTTAGCAAAAGTCTAGAAGCTAATATCAGCTAATGTCACTTGCATGCCACTTGTAATTTGCACTTAGTACCACTCGAGGACGAGCTCCCTCTACATACGATAACTTTAAACTAATGACTTGTATCCACTGAAACAAAAGTCTGGCTCAAAATAGAAGCATTTAATTTCTCTTCAGTACTAGTGAAACAATTCTGCAGGTGAATTGACATAAATGTTAAACGTTCTAATTTACACAGGGTAATAATTTGATTAAAATTTAGCAAATTGTTCCCGGCTAGAAATGTAAACTTTTAATTTAGCATCAGACGGTGGTTAAACAATTCTGCACTTCTAATTCTTAGTGTATAAATTTGATATAAAAAGAATGTCATTTACAGTAACTGTTGTAACAGAAAATGACAGAAATAACAGACGGAGTGACAGGATATAAATATTTCTGACGCACATGCATCTTACAATGTAATCATTTTATTATTATTTTTATTATTTTATAATCTTGTTAACCGCCACACGTTTTAAATCTGAAAGGTAAAGTTTCATGAAATTTACGAAATTAGTAGAAAGAAAATTTTGCTACAGCTAAGAGAATTGAAAATGAAGTAGCATTAACAATGAAGAAGCATTTGATGACATTAACAAAGGAATACAATTTGAAATTCATTTGCAAGTATAGACTGATTGTGTTAAGAAAATTAAATGCGATATGGTGTATTAGATGTACATGCGCCGATGAAATTTAATTCAAATTAAATTCAAAGTTTTGTATCTGTAGAGTTTACATTAGAGGTACACACTTCTATGTTTTACATACAGTGTGCACTGTGCATACATTGTGCACATTTTGATTCGAAGAATTTTGTTAGCATTCATCGATTTTGTTATTAACTGTTAGGCAAAGAACATTGAGGCTCCGATAAAGTTTCTATTATGAGTTCGATCTCAACATCACATGCCGTGTTGTTAATTAATTTTATTAATCAAGTAGCGAACAATTCTTAAAGGACGGAGCTGTCAAAGAAGAAGATATCCCGCGTATTATAAAGAACCGATGTTTTCTAATTGAGGTGTGCTATCAATAAATCTTTAGCACATCTTAAACACACATAAAGCGTTCTAAACCATATAAGTCTCATAACGTCCGAATTTTATTGAGCAGTGAAGCTTAAGCAAGCCAGGTTCGCCATAGGCCACAACCGATGTGACAAAATCTCTACAGATCTTGACTGCGACAGACCAATTGATCCAGTACTCAGAAAGCATTGCATTAGGTAATTGCTATCAAAACCCTTTAAGTGCAATATCTATACAATAGTCGCTTCTTACAAACAAATGCAGTTTCGGTTTGTTTATTCTTCAGACATTACATGGGACAGCGATTGTTCCATTGCGAATTTCCTAGCAGTAGCAACTAAATCTTTCTAAGCTTACAATGAAACCCTTCGCTGCTCCTAGAACATGGAACATGTCTCTAAGCATTATCATGCTGAACGCCAAGAGATATAATGACTATAAACTCTGTGCTACCATAGGATGCTTTCATTTAGGTAGACTGCCTTTCATGCGCCATGTCTTAGAAGGATTATAGCTTTCATACTTATACAATTATATTCAATCACGTTATTGTTGCTCAATTGCATGCAACAACCCCTCCGCACACGTCATAAGCCGCCGTTCACTTCGGAGATCTTGCAGTGGTAGGCGCTCCCAGAAAGGGAGATCCTGTCGTTGCAGTAGATAGAAAAAATGATACAAATTGTTTTTCTGGCTCTGCTCGATTAGAATCCCACCTCATTCTTTACGGGTTATGTCAAGTCATGTGATAGAATTTACTGCGGTGTTAGTATTTATTGTGGTTTGCGAACTTCCTAGAATTCGTTGATTTTATTAAATATTACCAGAACATAGTGGTCTAGATATTTTCATACTGAGGAAGGCAACGGGAAACCACTTCCGAAGTCATAATATGTATTCCAGAGAAATAATGTTACAATTTTGGTGCGGTAGAGGCATAGCCTTTTTAATAGGGTCAACTTGATGATCGATGGGGTGCTTATTAGTGAACGTGATAGCAGACTGTGTTTCAGATTATAACCTTGAACCTGCCATTTGGCAGTGCACTAGAGAGAGAGTGTTCTAAAAAAACTCATAGATCGCATCGTTATATACAATATTATACATGTAGCTTGGCATGCAAGTTGTAGTGAGACTCATATAAAGTATAACATCCATGCATGCTCAAACGGTGCAGCTATGAACGTGTGCGGGATGCTACTTGTGCGGGATGGGTAAATTGATAACATTAGAGCAACTCGCCTCCACTGCACCGATTGCACTGACAGTGATGACGCAAATCATCAATATAGCACTCACAATGTGTGTGTGTGCGTGTGTGTGTGTGTCGTCACAATGTGTGTGTGTGTGTCATCACAATGCGTGTGTGTGTCCTCACAATGTGTATGTGTGTGTCATCATAATGTGTGTGTCATCACAATGTGTGTGTATGTCATCATAATGTGTGTGTATGTCATCATAATGTGTGTGTCATCATAATGCGTGTGTGTGTGTGTATGTGTGTGTGTCCTCACAATGCGTGTGTGTGTCATCATAATGTGCGTGTCATCATAATGCGTGTGTGTGTGTGTGTGTGTGTGTGAGTGTGTGTCCTCACAATGTGTGTGTCATCACAATGTGTATGTGTGTGTCATCACAATGCGTGTGTGTTTGCGTTTATGTCATCATGATGTGTAAAGCTGTAAAGCTAAGTTCAACGTCTGTTTCCGTACTCAGGGATACTGTCAGAGACGGACCCGGCTGGTAATCGAACCCATGACCTCCTGCTTATCAAGCAAGCTTGCTATCGACTCGGCCATCCAACCGGGATGTGTGTAATATAATCACTCACAATGTGTGTGTGTCATCACAATGTGTGTGTTCGTGTTTATATCATCATAATGTGTGTGTTATTATAATCACTCACAATGTGTGTGTGTCATCACAATGTGTGTTTGTCATCACAATGTGTGTGTGTCATCACAATGTGTGTCATCATAATGTGTGTACGTCATCGTAATGTGTGTGTTATTATAATCATACCAATCCAAGAACTTATCGTTACATGACAATATACTATAATACAGTCATTAGCCCTACATAATGACAATATACAATACAACAGCGCAGTATTGGTTTGACGCCCGTTTCATTGTCTTACGATGATATCAGGGTGATCATTATGACGTTAATAATGAGACAGCTAGCCATGCTTTTGTGATGGGCAGAGTAATCTGTGCCATGACTTCTGGTTTTGTTCATTGTAGTTCACTCTCTGTGTGATTTCTATGCTATGTTATATTTCTATTTTTGACATATTATTGATGGATTGATTGAGTTATTGATTGCTATTTTTTTACCCCGGGTGTAAACAGCCCTGTGGGTTTTATGAAAACGATTCATAATTAATTGATTAATTGATTGATTGATTGCAGGACGACGACGGTAGGCGACGACGAAGATGAACTGAGCAAGGTAGAGACAGAGGCGGTGCCTAGCGAGGTCAGGGATTGGTTGGCCTTGACCTTCACAAGGTCATCTGCCAGCACTGCTACCAGCAAGAGGAGAGAAAATGATAACAAACCAAAGTTCCGTAGCGTTGCCAATGCCATCAGGGCAGGAATACTCGTCGACAGGTTAGACTATACAAATACTATAGACCAACTATTTCTTTTTAAAGCACATGCTAGATTCCTTGCTTAGTTGCTGGTTTTGTGTTTTTGTTATTTTTAGTCCCTCCAAGATTACCTTTGCCTTTGATAACGTTTCAATAGCCGCCAGCGCAGATACACGGTTAACTTTCCATCTTCCACTCATTATGGTAACATACAAGACGGTTTAATGCCCGTTTCATAATCTCACGGCAATATCATTACACGGGTTATTATCGATACATTAATTAAGCATGCACAACAAAAATGTTTTAAAGATTAATAACCTTTAAAGATTGAAACGCACAAACCAAACCCTCCATCTCTTCGTGGGCCTGTTAATTAGAAGCAACTAGTACGTACGCAGTAGGTGATTGGCACAGAAGATTACGAAAGTAAACACGGGCCTGGCGTATAATCCTTTGGATCGAATGTGTAGCTGGAGACCTTGCCGCTAGATTGCAATTGTCACCTGTGTGCTGAAGCGCTTTAAAAAGCGCTTAAAAAGCGCTTCGGTCAATTCTTATCTCTGACACCGGCTGCAGGTAAAGAACCGGACATTAAATACTCATTGTCTGATTGATTGTTCGATTGAGTTCCTTTACTTTTACCTTTATATTCGTATTATTTACATATGCGGAAACCAAAATAATACAGAATTAGCAGCAGTACACACGACTTTTGCTCAAATGGAGTGACGGTGTTAAGTTCTCTTCATTAATATTGCATAAGTCAGTCTTTGTAATATAACAAATCTTACAAGCGTATTACCTTAGATGTACTCTTGCATCTCTTGGACTCGAACTGCAAATATGTCAGAAGGTAATCCGTCATCAAGGCTCACAACAGTGTCAGTTTGTGCATGCCAAAGTCTGAATAAGAAAACTGCTGGAAAGCATTAATTAGTGACTGCATAACAGTTTATCGTTTTTTTCAATATCCGAGGATGGTGTCGGTGACGAATCATGCTGGCAGTCGAACCAGCCATCTTCTGCTGGTTCGATCGAAGCAGGGATCTCATATTAGCTTGTAAGACAAGTATGCTACTGTACGTTATTGAAGAGAATTTGATTTAATGGACCCGCATTTCGGAGAGCATTTGATAGATACAGTTGACATTATGCATTTAAATGAAATGGAATAAACAGTAGACCTAAACGAACTTATGAACAATAAGAATACAACCAAGAAATTTTGATAAAATGATTAGATAAAAGAGATTAGAGATATGAGAAACATGATGAAAGACAGTCAATTAGTCTAATAATAAATGCAGATAGGTCACTTGCAAGCATATTAACAAATGTAGCAAACCAAATATCGATCTTCTTTTTAAGATTTATAACTTTTGTTTCTTCTACTGGAAGCTATTTAACTAACTAAGTGCATTAGACATCAAAACAGATATGAATTGATAAAAGTGTAAAGGCACACTGTGTGCAGACTTTTCCTGGTTTGATAGCGTAGTCGGTAGCACGCTGCTCGATAAGCTGGAGACCACAGGTTTAAGTCCCACCCGGGTCCGTCTTGGAACTTAGCTTTATATATATATTTTAAATTAATGACGTTTTGGTAAAAATCTAAATTAAACTCAAACGATATATGGGTTTTGAACGTTGCTTCTAATCTCAAGCTATAGACATATTATGAACTGTATTAGTGTTACTCAAACTGTAGACCCTTCCAAATTGGTTGTCGACAAGGTATAAAATTAATAATATAATTTTATTCCTCTGCTACAATTGTATTTGAAGAGTGATATTCAGATCATAATGTTAACCATGGTTAACTGTTTAACTGTATATAGAGACTATTGCAGCTGGTAAATGAGCGGCATTTGATTTTGCATGATTGATTTCTAATATATCAAATACCATTCTAAAAAAGCATTTGCCGATCGCCACTGAGTTAATTGTATTTTAGTGGGTCGCGACATAGACGGGTTTGAGAACCACTGTATTAGACTATGCAGCTGTAAAGCTAAGTTTAACGTCTGTTTCCGTATCTAGAGAAACCGTCATAGACGGGCCGTGACATCCAGCTTATCGAAAAGGCGTGTTACCGACTACGCTATCCAACTATATTGCAAAAACAATAAAATCTTGAAGGATCTCTCTCTCTAGTGCACTGCCAAACGGCAGGTTCAAGGTACATATGGCCATGCCTTTACCACACCCTAAATGTAACCTTTTTCTTGGGAATACTTGGGAATACTTGAAGGATGAATGTAACAAAAAGATGTCTCCTTAAACACAAGTGAATCGAAGTGTGCCAATATTATTATTACTCGATGTCATATATTTGCTTAGTAAACATTTTGGCTTACACTGTTACAGGTACTTGCAAGAGTTTGCATTCATATTGAGCTTGATTTAGAAATATATTAATAAAATGATCAGTCTCATTACGTCATGACAACTCAGAGGCCAATGCCCTTGATTATAATAATTACCAAATATAAAGCTTAAGTTAGTATACTTTGCTGAAGAAACGCTTTTAATGGCTTTAGGGATTAATAAGTCCGATAAAATGACAATTGATATGACATAATATTATGCATATGGTATGCATTATACCATAAGTTTGGCTAAATATTAAGATTGCTACAAAAGTGCATTGTTGATATTACCACTAGTGTTTTATCCGGGAAACGTGATAAAGAGTTTTTAATACGCTAATATTTGAGTACGCGGGTAGGCCTAAGCCATAAAGTAAACAATTGCAGTATTCAAGTTTCGAGTGCACAAAATAGTTAGAGAAAATTGTAGCAGAATATCTATAAAGTTAAGAACAAAATTAATTTGTTTTGAAAGAAGGAAGATCGGCAAAATAGTGGAAATACGACCTTGGAAATCTAAGTTAGAGACAAAGGTAACTCCAATAAAAATTAATTGATCCTTCGATTGACTAACTGACTAACTGAATGAATGATTGAATGACTGATTGACTGAGTGACTGATTGATTGATTGATTTTTTCCATCCTTGGTATAAACAGCCCTGTGGGTTTTATATAAACTCTTCAGTAAGAATGGAATAAATCGTGGCTCGGCTACTCGAGCTCGACTAGATTTAAAAAGCCGCAAGCCGCGAAAGCTAATCACATTAAACCTATGCAAAAAGCGATTGAGAGCCTTTGCCAAAGAAAAGATGTCTCCTGATTAATTGATTGATTGATTGATTGTACAGGATATATCGACGGATATCATCCGGAACGGGGCCTCACATTCCACCGAATATTGTCTCACTGCTCAAGGTAGGTCTAATTATTTTGATAATAAAAATAATTTGCGTGATAATTTGACGTGATGTCTATGTTTATTTGATCCTTATTCGCTTGTTGATATGTTCCAGGAAGTGGAAAACTGGTCATTTGACGTGTTTGTGTTCATTTTATGTTATATATTTGTGCATGTGTTCCAAGGGAGTGGACAATTGGTCATTTGACGTGTCTTCTTGTTATGTTTATTTCATGTTTATTTACTTGTTCATATGTTCCAGGGAGTGGAAAACTTGTCATTTCTGTTTGTTTATTTCATGTTTATAATAATATTTGTTCACATGTTCCAGGGAGTGGCCAACTGGCCACTTGACGTTTTTTCTATCCATGTTTATTTCTTGTTTATTTTTTTGTTCACATGTTCCAGGGAGTGGACAACTGGCAACGTGGCGTATTTTCTATCTATGTTTATTTAATGTTTATTTTTTTATTACGATATATTCCAGGAAGTGGACAACTGGTCCTTTGACGTGTACGCTATCCATGTTTATTTCAAGTATTATATTTGTTGATTATGTTCCAGGGAGTGAACAACTAGTCATTTGACGTATTTCTGTTTCTGTTTATTTAATGTTTATAGACAAGAAAAGGGCACCAAAAAGTTAATAGACAGAAATCTCGATGTTAATAGTTATTTTGACTAATTTTCGTATGGTGAATTGGATAGGATTCGCCGATTTTTAAAAAATTGCTCCGAACATAGAAATTTAGCAGTCTTCCTATCTCGCCTCATTATAGCTCTAGAAGCCGGGTTAGCATCGAACTTTCTTGTCTATTTATTTGCTCATATGTCCCAAAGAGTGGAAAACTGGTCATTTCTGTTTTTTTTCATATATATATTTTTGTTGACATGTTTCAGGGAGAGGCCAACTTGCAACTTGACGTGCTTTCAATCCATGTTTATTTCTTATTTATTTATTTGTTGATAGTATGTTCCAGGGAGTGGATAACTGGTCCTTTGCCGCGATTTCTGTTACTATTTATTTGTTTGTTGATATGTTCCAGGGAGTGGATAACTGGTCCTTTGACGTGTTTTCGCTGAACGCTAACTCAGACGGTCACGCCCTCAAGTATGTCGGTTACGAACTGCTGATGCGCTACGACCTTATCAATAAATTTAAGGTTTGTTGTTTTGTATTCTTCTTTTCCGTCATTTCATCTTCTGCTCGTTTGAATCATCACCATGCTCACTTAGCCTCCACTGACCGACGACACTTAGGGGTTCGGGGGTCGGGGAGGGGGGGAGTCGGAATTATAAGCTTTGAGATGGGCAACGTATATTATGATCGATTTCCAAATTTAAGCTAGTTTTGTTAATAAACATGTTTTTATGTCTCAGTGTTGGGACTTTTATGTCAGTAGAGGGCCCATGAGTATTTTTGTGTCCCATCAAGATGGGTAGGACGGAATATCTTTCGTTCTCTTCGTTATCAAACGAGATATATTGCGGTTATTAGATTCTCAATGTTTCTGGCTACAACAAACATTTTGGACTCTTTCAAACTAGGACCAAATCTAGGCTAATGCATCCCCTCACATTCCCACCCCCCCCCCCCCCCAATTCCTTTCCTACTTCCACTCCATCCCCTTCCCCCCGCTGCATTCCCAAGGCAAATACTCCGAAATGGACAACTTGACACGCTTGATGATTAATGACGGAGCATTTTAGACGTAACTTAGTGGGTCTAAATTGGAAAGAATCTTTTGTTTGTTCTCTAATTTAAAACCACACTCTCTTGGCAGATTAAATATTTAAATTCATGGTTTTTTGCAATATTGCTATCGAACAATAAAATGCTTGCTTTGTAATAATACATCTTTGGCTTTGTAATTAGTTAAACATAAAGTAGAACTGTGAAACACTTGGATATTGGGGTTAGTCAAAGTGACATCCAAAGTGAGCTTAGTCAGTCCGATCCACTCATTTCAACATTATGTGAACATTTATCATTGTTAAAACTGGATTTGTTATTTCCTACATTAAATTTATTGCCAATCGTTATGTGCTCCGACTCCATATTTGAGATGATTTCACAGTTCATTATTTACAGCTTAAATTTTTAAATGGTGAATTTTACTTTTTTTTTATTAGCGTGCACAAAATTGCGTACAAGACACTAGGGCCTACAATTTCGAGAAAAAGGTTAATTTTATGGTAGTTTTGCGATATATATATATCGTAGCCGTCTCAAATAATTGGATGTTCCTGCTCTATGGAAGTCTTGTTGTAGCCTAAATCATTTTTATCACTCATTGGATGAGCCAATACAATGCTATACAATACAATACAATGGGAATTTCACGTCCGGTTCGCATATTAACTTTCTACACATGAGAATTGCTGGCGCAGAAAATAACACAGGAAATGACAAAAACTGAAGGAATATGCAATTACTTAAAATTAAAACTAAATAGTTACAACCATTCCCCACCCTAAGAGCTAGGAAGGCAGGATTCTATTCCAAATCCTCTTCGTTCGAAGAGCTGTGTGCCTCTGCCCACCACAAGTTATTCAGCTCTATACTGAACAACTCTAATATTGTCTTAATCCAACTGATACCCCCACTTAATACTCACGCGTACTCTTCGCGTAGAAATGTATGTTGCAGAACTTTTCAACTTTCTGCTAAAGGAACTTCTCTCTCTGATAAAAACATTGTAGCTCGTATGGCATTGGATGACTCCCGACTTCTCGTAGACCGATATGATTCTTATTTCAACCTGATAGCCTAGTATTAAATTTAATTAGTTGATTAATGATTAATTATGAACACTTTCATTTAAGTATATATTTAGCTTTATCTTTCTAGAACATCGTGTTCTCTCCTCTAGCATTAGATTGCAGTCAGCTCATAGGTCTTTTGTTTGTTTGTAGGTGTAGGTTTAACGTCAAGCTTCGGAAGCCCGATATGGTTTCACTCCAGGACGAAGCTCTTAGGTGGCAGGACCTTTTTATGCTCTTTAATTTAAGTCTCCAACTCTCTCATTATGTTTTTATCTCTTTTATTCTTTATCTATTTTGTGTTATTTCGTGTTACTTGCGAGTTTTATGTGTGAAGTGCAACAATCTGCGATTGTCAGATTGATTTCAATAAACGAATACATATATATATATATAACCCTAACCCTAAATGATAATAATTAATGAAAATGAGTGAAACAAATTTCGTCGAGCAACAGTCGAACCCCTCAACAAAACAACACAATATTCATAGCACCTATGCTATATCTTCATTATTTTCTGCACCAGCAATTCTGATGTGTAGAAAGGTAACATGCGTCCGGTTCCTCACCCGCCGAAGGCGATATCAGGGACGTCCCAACGAGACTATGCAACTGCAAGCAGTTCTTTAGAAATTCCAGGATCGGAATCAATAATCGCCTTCGGGCGAGGAACCGGACGTTAAATTCTCATTGTATTGTAATAGGGCAATTGTTTAAGAGCCTGGAATCCTGGATCGTATTTTATTAATTCTCGGTTGGAATCTCAGGTCTAACCCTTCACTGATAGCGTCCAGGCCTGGAAACTGGCAGTAAATACCTTTTCAATCTTCAGCTTGACATCTCGATTGACTAAGTTGTTGTTTTTCTTTGGTATATGCATTGCAAGTGTGTTCTGGTGGTATAGAGCTGTTGCAGTTGCATAGTCTACTTCCCTGACATCGCCTTTGGACGATGAACCGGCCGTTATATCCACATTGTATTATATTGTATTGTATTTTTTGTATATATTCACACATGACAAACGCACATGCTACTTTTCCTTTTAGTTGCTGTTTTTATCATTTATTGTATCAATGTATTGTATTGTATTGTATTGTATATTTGTAGATAAACGTGCAGATATTAGACAGTTTTCTGCTACGGTTAGAACAAGGCTACGGCAAGTTCTCCAACCCCTATCACAATCTTATGCACGCCGCTGACGTAGCACAATCTATGCATCATCTCATCTCTAAAACTGCTCTCTCGGTATGCAAATAGACGGGGTGTAGTACAGATTTGCAAAATTTTAAATCAACCAATCACAGCGCTGAAAGATGAATTTCTAGGCAATGTGATTGTTTGGTTAGGGTTCGGAAGGCTGTGATTGGTTGTTTAAGGTTATTAGGTTTGTTATGATTGTTTACTTATAAATCTGTACCACAATTCCGACAGATGCTCTTTGTATGGCATATCAAAAGTATTAATGAAGCATTATTTTCGGTTTTATGGATAAACGGACTTGCATCGTGTTTGAGCTGAAGTTCCTCTACACAGACTGAATTGTATCTCTGTAAACAGTTGAAGATTCTCTGTCTCAAAAAGTTTGTCTTCTGTAATACGTTTTACTTTTTATTTGTATTTACTGTAGGCCTATTTGTATTTGTATTTACTTTTTGTATTTTATTACGTAATCCGATATACGTTTTGTCAAACGTGGTGATAATTCTTCTCCTTTGTTCAAGGGATCAAGCAAAAGCAAGTGGAATTAATTTCTGCAGTTGGATAATGATTATGACGTTAGTTGCCTCTTACGAACACGTGCAGTTTTTGGTTGGACTAAATTTATTATTATTTTTAAAATTATGCTTCTCCTTTTATTATGCAATAGAATATATTATGTACTAGGTACCAACTGCACTACTTGACCTATACAATTAGCCAATGCAAATTTCGTCTAGCTTGTCTGCAGAATGATGAAGGAAGCATAATGTTATTAATTTATTATTGCTTTGAATTCATTATTGTTTTGGCATCACAACAAAAAGCGATGGAGTATGCAGGAGCGGTAATTTTTTGTAATTTATAAAATTACACCAGATTGGTACTAACATCTGCAAAAGCATGCAATTTTTATCGTGCGCGTAAAATTAATAAATGATATAATATACGTACAGGGATATGAAGGCCGATCTAATTATGTGTCTTTGACATCGCATTCGGGTGAGGAACCTGGCCCTAAATCCTCATTTCATCGTATGTTAGTGTACAGCTAGGCTTGCGTATGCTTGTGTACTGAACATATTTTACAGACTATGGCGGCCAGCTAGATAATATGCATTTTTGCTGATGGCATTTTGATGCTAATTTGTTATGCAAGTGAACTTATTTTTCTTTAACTCATACATGAACATACGCCCCGTAATGTTGGTCAAGAACGTTAAATGAGTATTTTAAAAATACCAGTTAATCAACGAATAGCTGACCTCAGCTTTGCAAAAGACCTCATCTCTGCGCGTGCGCAACACGCTAGGCTCCGCCTTCGCACCGATAATGACGCACCCCAGGTATAGGACGTTTAACATTAAAACACAGGAAAATAGCTCTAATTTTCCATATTGCG
>JAQFZF010001081.1:0-14945 GCA_034695365.1 Enchytraeus norvegicus | reverse complement strand
TGTCAAACATCGTGTTTATAATGTTTGACAGGCGATTGCTATAAATAGCCTTAACAACAATATATTGAACTACGCCCAGCATTCAATCACACAAACAATCTTTATACAGATCAAATCAATTCTCTGTGAAATATGAAATATTTCCCATACGCCGTTATTCTATAAATTCTATACGTGATCTCGTATTTCACAACCTATATAAGCACAGCTGATAAGTTTTTTTCATGAAATCATAATAACAAGCATTGTTGAATAGAATGGTTGTTAGGTACCTAGAAATCTTTCCAATTCTTTACTCTCTTTAAAAACTTTCTGTGAAAGTTAGGTCATCAGTCCTCAAATATTAATTTCAATGAAAAAAACAGTAAAAAAACCAATATCCGTATGTCTTACCTTTGATTGCACACGTACGCCATGAACTTATATATATTGCAGAATATTAGCAAAAGAGAGCCACATTATGATTATTATAATACAAAATTCAATAGCCCAAATAGAGAAAATGCGTTGTTAATTTAAGCAAGGAGATCTAGCTCAGCTGCATTTACTATTTTGTATCAGTAACCAGTATAGGATACCCCAATTAATTACTTGCCGTACGCTACTGCTTTCGGAATCTGGCGAGAGAGCCAATATTTATTCCCAAATTCGGCTATCCCAAAAAATGCCTTTAAAATTACAGAAGAAGTGTCAGTAAATGAAAAGCGAACCGAAAGTATTTGACCATGAATAAATGCTTCAACTATAGTTTAAGCTTATATAATATTACAGCAGGTTACGGGAATATGACTTGCCTGTTGCTCTAAGGGTTACCACCACACCTCAGTTAGTAATTAAATTCAAGTGATTTCTAGGACAAATATTGCCCAGAATAATTCAAAGCCTCAAGCCGGCACTTGGTGAATAGCTAAGGTTTCATAGGCGTGAGAAATGGTCAATACTAAAATCCTACAAACTATTCTACTACAAACACTGGTTTACAGTGCTTTCAGAAAGCATTAAACTCTTCTGAGCGGATACTTGATAAGGGGTCATGAACAAAAGACGTCCGCACTGGGGAGGGGGGCTTAGAGGAACATAGAAAAAAGAAGGTGAATATCTGAGTGAATGTTCACAAAATAAGCACCAAATTATATAGCAATAGTGCTTCTCAATTTAATAAGTTAGCGTATTGTGAATGATCCACTACTTACAGGTCTAAGGTATCCCGGCGTCCCAGTTGGATGGCCCAGTGGATAGCAAGCTTGCCTGATAAGCAGGATGTCATGGGTTGGATCCCCAGCCGGTCCGTCTCTGACAGTGTCCTCGGAGACGGGAACAGACGTTAAACTTAGCTTTACAGCTTTTTGACGGTCTTAAATGGTCATGCACATTTTGACAAATGCGGGTCGTAGTAAGGAAAGCCCAATTTTGTGCGGACGTCTTTAGCGCATGACCGTTTGAAAAGGAATGACTTGTCCTGAAAGTATTTATAAAAGTGAAGTTCAAACATGCACACTACTCCCACAGAAACATGAATGCCTTCCTAGAAATTTGTTTTACATGTGCCAGTCAAGTTTTGTAATGAAATTCCAACTCAAAGCGTTTCGAACAACAGTTCTTAAGTTGTTAAATTCTATTTGAAAACGAGAAATATTGTATCCTGGCAATAAATAGACACATTCTGTAGAGAATTTGTCTATATATTTAACATAGCCATGTTCCTAATAAGAAGCTTTATCATCTAAATTTGCATTAAAATAAGTAAATTGTCTTACAAAATTTCACATCAAAATTTGATAAAGTATATTTTCAACTGTATGTTAATTAATAACTTAAATTAGTTAACTGCCGTCATGAATATTTTAAAATAATTCTCGTTTTGACTAAAACAATGAAACAATAGTCCGTCTAGTACTTAGTACTCTATAAATATGACTTTCCAATTATATATTTCGCAACTTTCGTTGTTTTCAACATAATGACAGCATCTGTTTGGATTTATACATTAGTTTCTCATATTGTGAATTAGGGCTAGCCCCAAGCATCAAGTTAACAGGCTTCACGAAACCTAGGTTCTTATTGTGATTAGGCTCTAATATTAAATAAAAATGTATGACGTTAAAGCAACCGGATTTATGGGGGTAGTTATCAAATGATCATGTAAATTTGTAAAAGTCAAATTGTACCTCTGTTTCATTATAACTTCTTTATGATTATAAATGATATGAATTGAATTTTCCGAATTTGACATTTGCTAATTAACAACTATTATACCCAATACTTGTCTACTATATAGAAATTATATAGAAATTATATATATTCTATAGCCCGCAACTGTTCAATACCTAAATGCCGGTATTATTATGAAGCTGTTATTATATCTTAGCTAAGAGCCTAAGAATTAGACCAAGGCTTCATCAGCGATTAAACGAATCAAAATTAGTGCGTCACATCTGGATAGTACGCACATTTCGGGATCGAAAATTACCAATTGGAAGCAAAGAGTAACCATAATTTAATATTAATTACTGATTGATTTGAAACACTATGTAGGCCTAACGATTGATCAAGAAAGCTTTGGCGCATGACAACTTTTCCAACTTAACGATTTCACGAGTAAGTTAGTTATGCAGATTAATGCATGGCACAATAATTATTATGCATGAAAAAGCCGCCAGTTATCCGCAATAGTCTAGTAAAATTTAGTTTTTTTCCGTCAATTTTGCTATTTTATGCAGCGCAGACTGCATAACAGCAACTTCTGCAAAGTTCGACAAGCACGTGTTGTACAAATGATACATCATATCTATACACGTAGGCCTACAGATTTAATTAAAGCCTACTAAATAGGAGCCTTCTACCTTCTCACATGTTTTCACTTAAACCTAGGGTTACTTAGTACAGAACATTTTTGCACACTCGGGATTTTGAGCAAATCCCGTCAACAACTGTTACAATTATCCACCTACTTCCAGCTCCGCACTCACTGGTGAATCAAGATTTCTCATTGGGGACGATAGATGAGAGAGAGAGAGATAGAGAGAGAGAACTATGATTTTATTTCACTAAACAAACACACTTAGCCATCAGAGGAGACCTAGGTCTTATCTAGCTGATCACCATACATATACACACAAAAAATACAAACAAATACAGACAAAGCGAACATGCATACAGAAAATAGATAGTTAGATAAAAGGCTAAAGGTCGAAGCCGAATTTTACGTCAGTTTCTGGGCCTGACGGCTACATTAGGACTTGAGATCCCTGGAATTTGAAACGTGAGCCAACGGAACTAAGGTCAGGCACTATTCAGCTACAGAAATGATAAGGGCTTGTCTTATCGTCCCTGACGTCGTCTTCGAGTAGCGAATCGGACTTTAAATTATCATTGATTGAATGATTGAAACAGAGGCGACCTCTGCCAGAGCAACTAGACAGCATAGCTGCCCAATTTCACCATAGTGGTTTAACCATGGACCTCTTTTTGGAACAAGGCACATAGGGTGTCAGCATCACAGAGTTATTTCTGGGCGCGAGAAATCTACATTAATTGTTAATTAATTTCTACATTAATTAATTAATTAGTAAATCTACACAGAACTCCCAATTAAATTTACATGTTGAAGAGATAATTTCGCACCATATTTTAATGCCTTTGGAAGAGGGTTATACTTTCCCAATCCAACCTCTGCCCAATGGATTCTGGAATAATCCGGCTTTAGATTATGTCGGTAGTGGGCCTATTCATAACAGCTTCACTCATCTCTTCGCTGAAACAATTATTATTATTGACTATAGGAGTCCAAGTGCTGGCTAAATATAATATAACCACTGAAGCCTAAAGTTCTGTTGTCTAGCCTGAAGGTAACCAAAGAAAAAGTGCCCCATATCTATAATCTAGGCCTATGTTAAAGACATGATATAAATGACTATAATCAATATCAGAATAATATAAATACTACGATAACAATCAAAATATTATTGACAGAACTCGACAGATGTGTCAATAAACTTTACAAGTGACAGTTGCAAAGTTTCTGAGCAGTAAATGGACTATCACTGATCCCATGCAACAGATTTTTATCGACAAAAGACGAACAATCTTGAAGTCGAGCACGCAATAAGTAAGAATGCAACGATCATTTTCAATTCAGACGGTAATAGTTGAAAAAACACTCTTTAGGTGGTCGCAGTCATCGGCCATGATAAATCGCCCTAACTCTTGTCCCTTAAAAATCGTCTTTAAAATCGAATTAAAGAACTTTGTAAATCTAAGCTTAACACTTGTTTCCGTATCCAAGGATACTGTCAGAGACGGACACCGCTGGGACTCGAATCCGTGGCATTCTGCTTATCGAGAAAGCGTGTTACCGACTGCGCTAACCAATAGAACAGTAACTCAATATCGATTACTGATTGATTGTCGGTCACTGGACCGCAATATCATCAACTGCAGATTGAAAATTATTCCGAAATCCTACACTCTAAAATAATGCCATTTTCTAACTCTGCGGATGAGTAATACAAATAATTAATTTCGTTGTCTACCAAATGAATCGTCCAGTAGGCCTACCGCTATCGAATTACTCTCAATATTGAAATGATTGCTAGTTGATCAAATTATCGTTGAAGATGCAGATCACATGCAGATTAGATTCACCGCAAACAGTGAATAAACTGATTCAATCAGTCCCGAAATAACAATCGTTGATTCCAGCTAAAATTAGAAGTGACTTTAAGGGCAGCCTACGAATAGAATAGTAAAGACTCCAAGTTGCGTTAGTACTCGTAGAAGGAAATAAACAAATCATTATTATTGTAAAAGCTGCACAGTAAAGTTCAACCTCGTTTCGGAATCGAAGGATACTATCTGAGCGACGGACCCGGCTGAGACTCGTAAACGTGACGTCCTGTTTATCGAGCTGTTACCGGCTATCCAACCTGGAATCTATCTAGGAAGTGTAAACTACTATCATAATAAACAAACCATTCATTATATGATTTATATGATGAACACCGATTTACTGCATCTTGAAGAGTTTTATGGTGAGTTGTCATCATAAACTACGATAACTCATCGTTTGCTTATCTATAATTGACTCATATTACCAAATAATTCAATATAAATTAATTACTTATATTATTACTAAACATACACTCACAATTTTACTCAATTAATATCTATGGCCGATATATTACCATCCAAACAATGAGTACAATAAGGTAAAAGTTTGAAATGGAAATGAACGAATGAATTTTCTCTCTGTTGACTTTATTAGACATTTAGCACTTTCTCAAAATAAATTCTGCGAGTACTTGGTCCGGAAAGTTCAAAAGCTTTTATATTAAAGAAGACTTTACAGCTTCCGCTAATGATCCCTCATCAAATATTTATTATCGACCAATCTAGAGCAGATGTGAAAACAACAAGTTGACCTTTCTAAATCCGGAGATACTATTTTTGGCCGAAGCACTACAGTAATAGCCAAAAGTGGAAGAACTATTTTTGGTAGAAGAACTAAATCAGTTACTGAAAGTAGCGCAACTACTTTTGTCCACTAGAAAGCAACGAGTAAGGTCAACAGCAATAGTAACTAGTGGGCCAGCGACTCGGCAAACTTGTTTGGCCTTCAGTTTTATTACTCATACCAAATGGCCTAATTATTGCAATAGTAACAGTGCTATTCATTGATTGTAGATCTATTACGATAATACAGTAGAGCTATATTGGAAGTAGCTCATTCATTTACGACTTCTGTCAGCGATAATCGGATATATCTATTCGCTTTCCTCCTCCATTTTAAATGTTACTGTAATAATTGATCAATCAATCAGTCAATCGAGCAAACAAAGTAGCGATCTACTCCATTGTTTACCAATATGAAAGCCTTGTTGGAATTTTAGTTTCTTCAACTATGCACTATCCAATGAAAGAAACAAATATCGAATACACTGTAACAATATAACTAATTAGTTATTATTATAAAGTATTTGACATCGCCTTCGAGTGAGGAACCGGACGTTAAATTCTCATTGATTGATTGATTAAGTTAGAACTCTCCATAAGGAGAACGTCACAACAGAACCTCTCAAAAATATTCTTTGGAACAAATCAGCTTGGAATAAAACGATGATCTGGCACTGTATGATCTCGATCCTACTACATCAATTGAACTTTCCACACTCTCTAAGTACTTGGATTTCATGTTTTACAACATTGTTTACGACATTGTGAATCTTACTAGCCGTATGTTATTATATTCCGGTCGATGTGTGCACAAAACACAATAATTACACAGTCATCATACATACATTATAATAAAGATAAACTTTGTGCACAACAGTTCCGAGAGAGAGATATATATACATGTATATGTTTATTACAGTGATGACACAAGATTACAAGTATCAATAATACGGTGCAGATAAATAGTGATATCAGCAATAAACGAATAAATAGTGCTCATGTGCTGACCGTCATCAGGGAGAGCAAGAATGCCCTATCTAGCTGACCACGGCCAGGAAATAAAAGTACAAAATATAAATGAATAAAACTACCAATAAACAGATAGGTCTACTGATATAATTAATAACAGTCTATTTATTTTCTAACTGCCAGCTATCCTGTAAATATTTTTTATATTTGCGCACAAAATTATCAATGGAGGTGGCACTTTTAATTTCAATTGGAACTAGATTCCATAGAGATCATAATGTAATATTTATCAAATTGTACGTTTCTTTGTTTTGTGATACCGCATGCGTGCTTTTGGGATTGTTTGAATAATTGAACGGAAAACTCTCTAACGAATGACAGAAAACTTTCAATATTCATGCATTCGCGGAGTTTCGACTCTTTCACGCATTTCCAATTACTACACAAACATTCACGTCGAAGTTATTCGACTGTTCGGATATAGGTCTCCCATTATATTGGTCCTGTCATTTCTGAAGTCTGAAATCTGCCTGGGAGAGTTTGAATTTTATGCAATTTTGTCCCCGGATTTTGAATTTACAGACCTTTCGCCTCTGTAGTACAGATTTGTGAAGGAATATTATGCTATTGGAAAATATCTATTGTTTCATATCTGAGACAACGGGATAGAATGATCTTGAACAAGGACTACAGAATTGCTAGAGCGATAAGGTAGTCCGACAAGATATTTATTTTTAAAAGAAGCCCCAGGTTGGAAAGAGAAAATAAGATTGTAAAGAAAGTCGGCGTCGGTACTTGAAAATGTATCAAAGAAAGGCTTATACTAACAATGACGTGCGAGTAAAGCAACATGTATTTGACTGTAGGCACCATGTGAGTAGAACCCTGAATGTAGCCTACACTAAATAATTATGTAGGCACATTGCACTACGAAATATCTATACCTCTAGGCACTTTTTAACACATAGTTAATTGATATTCTTCTGCTTAAATGAAATCGTGCTATATTTGATTTACCTGCTTTACATTATATATTTAATCTCAATTTCTCATTACACCGTCCCGTTATAAAATATAGGCTACTGTTTACCTGTTTAGCAATGTGTGTCATATTTGGACTTCTCATTAACTAAACATTGACACATATAATACTAGAATAGAATATCTGTTTCTTTATCATTAACAAAACAATGCTACAAAAATAGGAGCAACAATAATTGTATAGACCTACTCACTTAATTAGAGTTATTATATACAACTGAAGCTTGCTTGATGCTATGTTTATAAGAAAGTGAAATTACCGACTTTTCGACGTGCAGAATAAACAATAAAACTTTTCCTCCATCAATTACAATTCCGTATTTACGGATTTTCTGCGCTGTTCGGCGCCCAATTAACAGCCCCAGCACGTAACACTATCCATCACTGTCTGGGAGCGGTCTGTCTGGAATATAGGCAGACAAAAAGTTGGTGTAAATGTGAACAGCAGACGATGCACATGTGGAAAAGACCTTATCTGTCTGTGGTCCGAAGACATTCGACCCTCGTCTTTGATTGAAATGTTTGGAATTCCATATCTGTTTATCACTTGAGTGGAAAAACCTGAAGGCAAACAGCCGGTGGCTAAACGCAGGCTAAAGGCTAGAAAAGACTAAAGCCAAATTTAACGTTAGTTTCGCGTCCTAACGGCCACTTCAGTGACGGTCTAACCCTGGGAATTGAACCGTGAACCAACAGAACCCAAGTCGGACACACAACCAGTGTGCTATCGGCTCGGATGGCCAAGTTCATACAACTATGCAATGCGTAACTGTTGCTCAAAGTTGACCACCCTGACATCTACCATGGAGGAAGAAACGGACGATCAACCTTCTAATTGAACCGCCCGTTTAACAGCTCAGTCATACTCAATAAACCAGTTTAGATACGATAAATTAATTTACTTCAACACAGTGGCGGTTCTAAGTCGGGGCCAGGGGGCCGTGCCCCCCCCCCAAATTTCCAACTTCCCACCCCCTCCCCCATATATTTTCTGCCCCCCCCCCAAATATTTGTGTGGCCCCCCAAATTTTCTATATAATATTAATATAGGAAACTCAGAAAATATGGGGGCCTTGGCCCCCCAAATATTTTGGTCTAGAACCGCCGTTGCTTCAACATAATTAACATTGTTAGGCCTTACTGACACAGCAGACTGTCGTGATTATTTCACAGTAATTCTACGAAAGGATAGCATTAAACAAGCAACTAGTGTTTGTTTGAAGATTAAACAACGGTTATTCAATCGAGTTTAAAATACCTTAGCTTTAATTGTATCAAGGTATACTGTACGACTGTTACTGTTTCCTTAGGTCATGCTATTACAATGGGCCACTTTTAGTTGAGGATGAATATACCCTGTCATTTAAATCAACGAGATGTAGCCTAAAAGCTTTTCATTTCAAACATAAAGAATATTGCTTGTCAATTGTGTCTATCAACCTACAGCATTGCTTATTCACTACCAGAACTCAAATTAGTGTGTGCTAATATATTTGATATTTCCGCATTATATTTCATACAGGTTCCGTAGATAATTGTTTACAATTATATATTGAATTAATTACTGTTATTTTGAAGTACGGTATATTGATGCATCAAAGTATACTGAAAGTCTACTACAAAATACCTTAAAAAATATTTTTCCCCATGTCGCAATATTTGACCGAATATAGACGGTGGTGGTCCAATGCGTAAATGTAAATAAGGATTTATGAAAACAGAATTATATTAAACTTACAGTAAGATACGAACAAAAAAATTAAGACATTTCAAAAACGACAGGATGTTTGGAAGGATACAAGTAAACCAAATCCATTGTAAATATAGTTAGAAGTCACAATGTAAAGAATGTATTAAGAATGCTGAATAATCATGTGAATTATTATGAATTGAATTATACACAGCCTTAACAGGAAACAACATCGGTACGATCTATGCCCTGTATTGTTCTGCCATAGCCAACGTTCTCAATTATACTTAATATCGCAATACTTCAACATACAATAATTCCAGATACAATACAATGCCCTATACCTCACTGAATCACAAACACATCGAACTGTCATCATAGGCAGACGCAGAAACGAACTCTAAATCTGTAACTTATTCACTCAATGAAAATGTAGACCTGAATAATCTAGACTATTGTGAGCACTAAGGTACTACTACTACTTCCAAAGGTATGCAGGTAACAGAATATGACGAGTAAAATGAATGTCAGCACATTAATATGATTCTATGAGACAACCTGACATATTATGCATACTATGCGACATCTGATTTATACAGCGGCATCTATATAATACATGCCTCATCTTTCACCTATTTACAAGACCACATTCCCAATCAGAAATGACATACAATTGTTCAGTCATGGCAGGAATTTGTCACATTTTTGCTTTCAGAGCGCCCTTGATAAATTAGTTAGGCCATGGAAAGTTTAGTTAAGCACCTGTAAGCACCTGAGGTATTATATATTATAATACCTCAATTCTAACCAAATGCAGAATATATTTGAAAAGTACACATATATATATATCTATATATGATATTACAAAATTCAACCAATGAAGATTTGAGATCTGTTTCTTCATCCGTATGCAATATCAAGGACGTCGCAAGCGTAATATGCAACTACAGAAAGTTTTCAACTACCAGAACACAACTGCAAAATATGCGTAATCCGAAGAGAAAGCGAGATCCAAAACAGTGCAAGACCTTAATCAAATGCAAGAAAATCTCCACAACATAATTATACTTGCTACCATTATTACTAAATTCAGAGCCATTCAGTTTTCTTTTCTTTTTCTAATCAAGCTTTCTATGGTAAAGTTTGGCCTGCACAAATAGGAAGCTACCGCATTGTTTATTCTCAACCTGCTAGACTCTTAATACACTTTCTAACCTCATGAACTTCCCCAATAAACAATTCATAATAACTACGCTGTCAGATGATGAAGCAATGAATTGATGCAACGAATGATTCATTCATCGGTTGTGGCGCTTGCTCCATGGCTACTTGGCTCTCCATTGTCCATTATATGTGTCTTAAACAAGCATCTGATGCTTCCTGACCCATTATATGTTATGTTATGTTATTTTCATCTTTTCTTTCTGAAACCTGGAATATCTACCAATTAGTCATTTAGCTTCTGCAGACAATATTATTCTTCGCCCTGTGGCGTTCGTGAATGCCTTTCCTGAATGCCCTTCCTGAACGCATTCGTGAATACCCTTCCTGAATGGCTTTTCCAAATACATCGTCTATTTCAGACACTACGCAATATCGGTTTATCACCAGCTTCAGCAATACATGTGTGCATAACATCAATAATTCTACACGTATCAATCTAACAAGCCATTGCATATACAAATATAATGCACGTATTTGTCTATCTGCATAAGGCTCCGGCCGAGATTGACCGTCTGAAGCCAGCGTCAGTCACGGGACGAGCCAGGGGTTCGAACTTTGTCCCTCTGGAACGAGGCCGGGAAACTGTAACCAAACATATACAGTACACTGTATAATGTATATATTATGTGACTATGATTCAAGCATCCATGCGTGTATTCGCTACATTCTTCCCATTGTCTACCTCATTTGCCATTTCCCTCACTCATCCAACTATTCCACAGTATCAATTCATCTCATCATTCCATCCATCATATTCCACTGTCTACCAATCCATTTATCATTCCATCCCTACCTCAGTATCCAGTGCTAATAGCCCGACCGCAGCACGCTGATAAATCATTAGCCTGTGTCTACTAATTCTCACTCCACTGTTAGTTATCACCATCAGGACACCTGCTGGCCTTCTCTGTAGCTAACCTTCAGGACTCACTCCAGTGTAATCCATAAGTCTACCCATGCTACATGTATCTACATACCGGCTCACACGAGGTCGAATCTCTTCCTTTTTCCAGGAATATCACTCTAGGAATATGGATAGAATCTATAAATCAGCATATATCATATATATCATACTTGGAGATGAACCTTGGTGGGGTCTTTGAAAACGGTAAAATAAGTGAACATTTTTGTAAACTTACTCTATCAATTTTATTAAGATGTGGTTGCAATAAACGTACAAACTTTAACCGATAAAATCCCCGGAAGAAATCGTATAGATCATTCAGGAAGTAAAATAAAATAAAATTTATATATAATACACATGCATCAATTCATTCCAATGTAATAGTTATATTACTATACGAAAAGACTATTCAAATTGATTATGGCTCAAATTCAACAAGACATTTTGCTTGGATCTGTCAATAGGCAGACCCAAGAATGGATAGAGTAATGTGAAAGAAAAGAACTAACGAAATTAATTGACTACATAAACAAATACTAGGCTACATCAAGGCAAAAACAATGCAACATAATATTAAACGCCTTTTCGCAGAACATACATAAATGCACTATCGTATATAGGTAGAACTTTTTTTAATACGCGATAACCTTAAGTAATTGAAGACCTCAAAACCAAACCAGAAAGATTAGGAAAGCTGGGTTAAATCTAGAATAGGTCGATTGGCCCGTTGCCAACAAAACTCGATCAGTAATTTTAGCCTGGCAAAGAAATAGATGATCCCGGGTGCGTGGGGTGGGTGACCACTCGGCCCCCCCCCCCCCCTATGCAAACCTTAGATTTGGCAACACTAATTATTGCTTTGTTAAAACATTGAAAACACGACAATAATTATGAAAAATCTTACTATTTTTACGTTTTGTTTTCGATGCGTAGCCAAGATAAAATATTTAACGGGGCACTTTGATATTTGGAGGGGCACGTGGTCCATTTATTTACACATTTTCCATAAATGCATGCAAAAATATAGTTTAACAATCTAGGAGCTCTAGGGTCTTTGCGCCCTTGCATACGCCACTGTTTTGATCATTCCTCCACTACTGAAAATCTGGATTCGCCACCTGCCTGTTCTACATTTTTGGATCGAACGAACTGCGAAGCTGCGGATTCTAATTATAATTCTGCGCGTGATGCAGCAATCAACAACCCACCGTAACTCCCATAGATATTGATTACCTATAGATAATCCTCCTCTTCATTCTGATAGCGAAAACAGCTGCATAACAGTTCCTAAGTTAGTGATAGTGAAAGAAAAAATTGTATTAATACAACTGTAATAATTAATACATTCTATTAATATTCTCCTATTAATCTATTAGAAAACACAATAAAATCTAATTAACAAGTATTTCAATATATTGATAAACATCAATCGTTTAGGTCCATTGAGGGTTTATTATCCAAGAGAGAAATCAATGACGGATCTGCCGAGATGAAGAACCCGCGGCTCCCTGCTTATGAGGCATGTATGCTATCCATCAAGCTAGTCGATTGAAAGATTCAATTCCGTCACTTTCGCTAATTTAAAGGTTAAATATCTAGTCAAACACCAATAATATACCACGACAGATAATATTAGGACTATATTTGTTTGTTGCATTTAACTAATACAGAAGTTTTCCGGAAAATGACGAGATGTTCTAAACATCATTGTCAAATAAATGAAACGAACGCTAAAATCTGATAGAGTGATAGAGAATTGGCCTAAAAATACAAATTTGATCGTTTTGTATCACCAAATCTTGTCTACTATTGGTTATTTCGCTTATCATATGGGATAAGCACTGCCCTGGTATCACTCATGCAGCATAATAGAACAAGGCATTGCTTGTGATGGTTCATTCTAGTCTAGTTCGCAATAACCAATGCGCAATATTATACATGCAGACATCCATTTTATTAATTTCTTTAATCTCATGATGATTATTGACACGTATGTACCGAATATACATGTAGTTTGGACCACTAGGCACTTCACCAAGCAGTAAAATCAGCTATCTGCCACTGCTATTTTATATAGTTTAATGAGTAACTGTCTTTCTTAAATAGATATAAAATAAGAAACAGATGCAATAGACTTTTCACACGTGATTTCGCAAAAACCAATTTGCTGATCAATAGCCATCAAATCAAAACCATAATATATCTCAATAAAAACTACAGTTTGAAGATCTCCCTAATTTAGTACAGTCATTACAGAAACTGATCAATTAAGCAGAAGTAGAGCAATCATATTTTATTGTTTCGTACTTGGTTAATTAAACCCAGTCACGTATAGCTCTCGTCAAGCCTTGCTGATCGGTGTAGTGTATTGATTGGTTTTTGCCGACACGACCAGGTAACCAAGTGCCTGTGCCGCAACACGGTGCACAATATCGACCCATATGAATAACCTATGGTCACGAATGCAGTTGTGATATAAAGCACTTGTAAAACAAAACAGGTTGTGTGCTTACAAAATGTGTAAGCCCATTTCAATAGTAATCTAGAAAACTGCAATGCACTTGTAATAGTAATCTAGCAAACTGCAAGGCCCTTTGCAATCCCTTTCAATAGTAATTCATTTCGTAATCAGATATTATTGAAATTTCAATCAATCAATAAGCATATCTATAAAGCGCCACTCTCTCCAAACTGCTACAGTAACTCAAGTTGTATAGTATGGAAATATGCATCAGTAAAATTGTGTGTCAATCAGAGTACAGGTCAGAGAAATTCTGGCAACTGAATCAATTGAAACTTCTGTCGTTAGATGCTAAAAGGAAGCCATGTTGTTATAATTGCTAGCCCGATGAGCCACAACCATGGTAAACAAATTAAAGCAAAACTAACTACCAGGGCTGCTGTGCTAACTACCAGGGCTGTTGTGCTAACTACAAGGTTGAAACATAAATCTGAAAGTCTAAATAATGTAATTACATGTATAGGCCTACGACATCGAATCACAAGTAGGGCTACGTTATAACTAATGCCAATTTCATACTAATTGCAATTCAATGACCACTACATTTGAAATTAAATTTGACAATTACAGTATACAATTCTAATTATATTTTGTAAAATTCCAAAGCGGTTGGGACATCACAGACTAGGCGGCAACTCCCAATCATCTCTTAAGCGCTTTTCCAGAACGTTTTGGGATTTTTCCATAATCAGTCTAGCGCTCAAGGCAGCAGACAAACAAACCATAATTCTAAGTAATCACGCCTCCGCTGGTCACTTTCCAGTTTCCGTTGTTTATCCGTTCGTTGGGACTCTGCGCTAGTATAATTAGAGGTCCTCCAGCAATAATGACCTCCGGATACTTGACTGCTGGGCGATAATGCAGCAGCTGCTACAATTATAAAACTTTCAGGTTTTGTAAAAATAGACCGAACACATATCCACAAACTATGATGCAATTATTCAAATGTAAATCATCTCAACTGTCTTTGGTGTGGCAGATTCAAAAGCATTCGCCGATTTAAACACGTGAGAGACCTATGAAAATCTAAAATATCCGAGATCATTTAGAGAGACCTATCAAAATCTCTTCCCGTGTTGGGTCCGGGATATTTGAGAATAGTCCAACCGATGACTGCACGTGTTTCGTAAGAGCCGACTAACGCA
>JAQFZF010001080.1:0-14949 GCA_034695365.1 Enchytraeus norvegicus | reverse complement strand
CTGAGCGTTCCGGCTGCTCTGACTGGGTGTTTAATAGTAGCGTTCCGCCTGCTAACTCGAACCACTTTGACCACTGGGTCTGTGCAAAGGTATTTCAGTGTTTTCTGGTGGTAGCCCTATTGAATTGTTGCAGTTGCACAGTCTGTTTGAGACGTCTCTGACATCGCCTTCGGGTCAGAAATCGGACTTTAAATACCGGTAATCATTGAATTGCATTCTATTGTAGTTGCTTGTTATAATGTATTAGTATTATTTATTATAAATTCATTATGTTTATTTTTTATTGTTAACGCAGACCACAAGGATCCATATAGAAACAAAAATAATGACAAACATAGGCCTACATATACAAACAAAAACATTATAAACAAAAAGTATGCAAAGCTCGATAAACAAAAACAACATGTAAGATAGTATAAAAATAAACAGAATAAATGTTACACAAGCATACTCAGCGTGCTCATGCCAATAGCAAGTTACCAGAATCTATTCTACTCCTAAATCTCATAGGAGCATTGTGAAATATAGTATGGTAGGCCCAACTGAAGATGAATACTGATTACATTGTCATACTTACGAAAGCAAAACATTACCGGTAACGTAATACACTTAGTGTAACAAGAAATCAACTTTCTCAGTACTGTGACACTGCAATTACACCATAAAGCAATGTTGTAGACGCACATAGAAGCATATATTTAATTAAATTTTATTAAACATTGAATTTGCAAAGAAAGATCAACTTAATAAGAAACCTTCTGTTGAGCCGCATCCCATTCTTGTGTGATAAAGGCATTTGTTGAGATTGTAGTGATATTGACGCCGTAGTAATTCAGAATAATATCCCGCATTCTTGTTCTAATGTAGTCTGTATACTGCAAGAAAGCAGAATATTGACAATTATAATCTCTCTCTCTCTCTTTCTCTCTCACTCTCTCTCTCACTCTGTCTTTCTCTCTTTCCAAGTACCATTGTCCATTTAGGATGTAGGCAATCGTGGTTCTCCAATTCTATCTATTTCTTGTTGAGTGCAGTATGCGTAGCAACGTCATATTCTTAATTTCTTCCTCGGGTAACTGAATGTACATTTGCACATCCAGATACATAAGATCTCCATTTTTGTTCGCTGTGGTTCATTCCTCTACTTATTGTTCTTTGAATTCTCCCATTGAGTATCAAATCTTCTAATCCCTCTATCCTCATTACATCTTACAGAAATTCCAATTGTCGTCTTCTACTAACTTTCAGAATTTTTGTAGTGTTCGCATACAGAGTTTACACGAACCTATTTCGTAAACCTAATTCGTTTGTAACAAGTACCGTTTCGTATGCGTAGGTGATATAATTAGTCCAGGCCTATAGGCCTTTAACATTGACTAAAATCAAACTATGAAAAACATAAAAACATTGGAGTAGTAACATTGCAAACACAAATAAATAATGTATACAATAAATATTCGTGCATTAATAAGGTCAAGCTGTACAACAGCCTCAACAGGCTTATATATTATTTAGTATTAAAGCTGAATATGAAAACCGTTGACAAAAGCCCGAAATTTATCATTAATTCAAAAATAATTAGAAATTATTAAATAGCATACTTGGATCGCATTGACTCAATAATTTAATGCAAGATTCGCAATCGGAAGTTTGTTCAAAGACTGATTAGAAAAAAAATTAAGAGCCCGGGAATCGATTTATGTAAAGTTAAATTTCTTTAGGCCTATAGATTCATCAAGACTCCATATATGAACACTAACCTTAACTTCAGCGTTGATGGCCATACCTCCCCCAGCAATGGCTGTCATACCGGCCAATAACACTATCACACCGTACTGAAAACAACATACAACATACCAGATAAAATAAAAGCGTGGGGAATGGATATAGAAAAGTTTATTTTCGTTTCAGTCGATAGCTCATAGGTTAATGCCCCACGCTTTTATATTTTGTTATACGTGGACTTATTGGAATGCCGTACCTTAGGCTGTCAAAAAGATTATTTTATAATTTTGATATTTTCATGTGGGAGATCTGATGGTGCCAAAGGCACCATCAGATCTCCCACATGAAAGTATTGTGTTGTATTCTTAACTACATATGTGTACAAAATTTGAAGTCGCCCGGAACAATGGAAGTGAGGCAAAATGAGCTTAGAAAACTTATTTTACACGTCGCCGATGGTGCCTTTGCACCATCAGTTCTATCACTTGAAAATATTGTGTTGTGTTGTGAACTACACACGTGTGCGCATTTTGAAGGCGATCGGACATACAGAAGTGAGGCAAAATGAGTTTAGAAAACTTATTTTGGCCGTCGTCGATGGTGCCTTCGGCACCATCAGATATGTTACATGAAAATATTGTGTAGTATTCTTAACTACACATGCTTGCAAAATTTGAAGTCGATCGGACCAATAGAAGTGAGGTAAAATAAGCTTATAAAACTTATGTTGCTCGTCGCCGATCTGTCTCATAAAAATATTGCGTAGTATGTTTAACTACACATATGTGTAAAATTTGAAGTCGATCGGAACTATGGAAGTGCGGCAAAATGAGCTTAGAAAACTTATTTTGCTCGTCGCTGATGGTGTCTTCGGCACCATCAGATCGCCTACACGAAAATATAGCATTGTCATCGGGAATACGTATATGTGCCAAATTTGGAGACGATCGGAGAATTGGAAGTGGGTCAAATAGACGTTGCAAGATTTCGCCCTAACATACAAACAAGTGAACCTAAATAAAAGCTTTAAAAATAGCATTTAATTACAAATAACGCAAACTTACGGCGCTAAAAGGTCTCTCTCTCTCGCTCTCTCTCTCTCTCTCTCTCTCTCTTTCACACTCGTTCTTTAATTAATCAGTAATTATTTTTTCACTACAAATAATGGAGCAAACTTACGACAATAAGAAGTCCTTTGCGCTTGATCATTGCCGCCACGATGCCCATAAAGCCTATGATGAAGACGACAGAGGTTATAGCAAGGACGATGATACAGGCAGGACGAGAAACGTTCATCATATAAACGTAAGTAAGTAAATCACTTTTATCCACGTACAGAAATATAGCACCTCCCAGAATACACAGGCTGGTCAACTACAATCAATCAATAAGTCAATTAGTCAATCAATCAGTCAATAATAATAAAATTAAATGAAATATGTTTAAGTTCGTTTCCTCCCAAGGTGGTGGAATCTGAAATCCCTCCCCATTGGAAAAAAACATGTGTGGCTTTCAGTGAATGGAATAAATTTGTGCGAGCGAAGCGAGCAATTGGGGGGATTGTTTCAGATTATTGGAAGAATTTTTCAGTACCTTGCATAGGCGAAAGTGATAAAATTGACGATGATAAGAAAGGTACGAAAATATGCCCAAAAAGTACTAACAAAATCCCCCCAAGGTCCTGGGGGAATCCGTTCAATTACTCATGCATAGGTTTAGAAGCCCCGGAGAGCTTATCTTAATCTCTCACTGTATTGGATCTGTAACCATAAGAATAGACCAATGTATCGGCTTATTTATGACCGGTAATGCATATTTATTATTACAAACTTCAGGGTGTGCTAAAAGTCAAACGAATGCCCAAGTTTTGTTGTCAAGATCATACATTAATCTCGATATATCATATAAAAATATTGTGTATTTTTTATTATTATGTGGAGCCTATTTGATATTTGTAAAAATTATTGAAAACTGTACTATTTTAGTGCTTAACTATGGTGAGTCGAAGGTTGACCCATACAAATATGGCTTCTTGATCTCAGCAACCAATGAATGCACAGCATTTCAGAGATCCGTTAAGTCTTGAATAGGGCCTATTGAGGCCAACCATTTCCATCTAGCACTACAAAGTTAGTTCAGACATTGAATTTGTTACGGAAAATGTTATTGATAATTTATTATTAGTTTGACTAGGGTCCATGAATCCTTGAATCTTTTTATGCGCTAAACCGCAGGAAACTCTATAGAATGAAGCTGTAATAAGTCTTCATATCAATCTTTGTGACGATAGTTGCTCGATTGTGTTGAGCTGTCTTGAAGAGAAGCCTTGTGCTTGATCTTTGACGTTAAACACACTCAACCCGACGTTGCATTAATTTTTTTTACTGCATTTTCATTCTCTTACTATAATTATTTATGATGTAGGCCAATAAAACAGATGCGCTACATTGAATATGTACATACTAGGCCGACAATGCCTACATGCATAATTTTATAGAGTTAATACTTACAATACATAGAGCACCGAGGACGTAAAGTGCTATACGGCATATCCTCAGCTTTTCCTCAGATACTCGCACCCCCATGATGTATCAGCCGCTTTTTGTAGGCTACTGATAATACAATTCTTCCAATACACTGTCCATTCCAATACCAACACTCTCTCCACTATAATACATTCATGTGTTACATTTCTGTTCAATGCTTATAAGATAATTCTTAATAGCTGTAATTTATAGTTCGTTGCATCCATTCTGCAAAAACTTAACGTTAGTTAGTATGATGGGGCGATAGCGTTAGTTAGTATGGTCACAGCCTTATGTTTTTATATTATTGTGCATAAGCCTTACTACTTCGTTCTAAATGCACGATTAGGCCTATTGATTATCATAACTTAAATTAACCTAATGCAGTGATGGGAACCTAACTAAAAAAGTAGTTAACTTAACTATTTTATTAACTAAAAAAAGTAGTTTAACAACTTTTTAAACTAAACTTTAGAAAAAACTAAACTAAAAAAAAGTAGATTAGCTTTTAACTAAATAAAAATAGTTAACTATTTAACTACTTTTCTAACTACCTTTTTGCATACAATTTGCTGTTTTATATATTAGATTTTGACAAAGCCCATTAATGAGCTTTATTAAGCTATGATTTCCACATTAATCCAGAGAAATCAACAAGAAAACATAATTCCTATAAGCTTAGTATTGTTTTATGTAAGATAGAGAAATGAGCATGCATTCATTCATTCATGCCCTGCTCACAACTTAGACGACATTTATTATCACCAAAATTGTTCACTTTTAACTAAGAAAAGTAGTTTAACTAAATAGTTACTAACTAAAAAAAGTAGCTTAACTAAATAGTTAACTACTTTTAGTTAACTATTGCCCATCACTAACCAAATGTAATAATGTAAATATAACTGTTATTAACATAATATTAAGCTATATTTTTAAATTCACCTGTTTAATTCTGTCTCTGACCGTTAGCCTATCATTTGGCTACTAGGCCTATGCTAAAATCCTGTGCAGACTAGCCTCTATCCTTTGTCATTTTAACAATAATCTCTCGAAGAATATAATTGCTCTACAGTAGCTGAGTCTAGCATACATGTAGTAAAGAAGGCGAGGTCGTGATAAAATGACTGGACGCTGCATCACTTTATCACGACGATCCCTGCTTCACAGTCTCATAGAGCTTGTATAATACAAGGCACAGCAACACCATGTAGGCTACAATAACCTCGGTAGGCCTACAAATACAGGTGTAGTTGCTGCAATCTTGCCTTTAATATCTTGATGCTATATCACGCGTCAAAATCTGTTAAAATAGTATAATTGGGTCAATATTTATCATACTTAAGTAGGCCCCCTAAAAATAAATAAAATACCTAGAAACTTTATATAGCGCACACTTGCTGCAAAGCTAAGTTTAACGTCTGTTTTAGTATCCAGGGATAGGTCTACTGTCAACAAAGGACCCGGATGGAACTGGAACCGGTAGCTTTTATACTACTTGTAGTTCAGATTTGCAATCTAGTACAGATTTGTTAGGGTTGTGGGTAGGGTGATTAGGTTGCAGCTCTGTACTACCATTGCAAAATCTGTACTACAAGTAGTACGGATGCGAACCGGTAGCCTCCTGTTACTCGTGCATAGACTTATACTTGCTACTGACTAGGCAATCCAACCGGTACTATCATAGGCTGAGATTGAGTCAATGGCGCAGTTGGTTAATCGTCTAGATCGGGTTCCGCAGGTTATCCTTTCTAATCCCAGGCCCAGGGATTTTGTTTGAATTAAATTAATTTCGATTAATATAGCTCGAGACTAGATCAATGCAAGAATTACTTCATTCGGATGGTGACAACGATTACGTACAAAATTTAATCACGTAGGCCGCAAGACTAGAAACACATTAGCCAGGCGCGGTTTTAGGGTGCGAGGGCATCCCCCCTCTCCCCCCCCCCCCGTTCGAGGCGAGAGGGGATCGGGGGCCATTGCAATACCCCTCGATTTGATTTTGTTTACAGTGTGCTTTGAATTCACATGTTTTGCCTATATTTGGCCCCCCTGGCCCCGCTCACTTTAACCTGACCCCCTCGATTTCACTTGTACCCCTCGATACAAATCATACGCTTACCCCGCTCCTCAACAAACAGCCCAGATCACCCACTGATTAGGACTATTAGACCGAGGGAATATTAACTTTCTACACATGAGAATTGCTGGCGCAGAAAAATAACAAAGGAAATGACAAAAGCTGAAAGAATATGCAATTTCTTAAAATTAAAACTAATTACAACCATTCCCCACCATGAACCCTAACCCTAAATACAATATAATACAATACAATGAGGATTTAACGTCCGGTTCCTCACCCGAAGGCGATGTCAGGGACGTCTCAAACAGACTATGCAGCTACAAGAAGTTCTATACCACCAGAAACACACGTACCTATGCATAGACCGAAGAGAAAGCGAGATGCGAGACAGTGCAAGTCCGTTAGCCAGGGCAAGGGAATCTGATTAAACAGATCTAAGGAGGAAACAATGGGTTTTCAGCTTACCCTGGATAGTTGTAATACATGTGCATAAAATGATAAAAAATTATAAAAAGTAATGAAAATGAGAGAGAAAAGAATTCCTCAAGTAACAATCGAACCCCTCAACAAAACACCACAATGTTCATAACACCTGTGTTATAACTGCATCATTTTCTGCCCCAGCAATTCTCATGTCCAGAAAGGTAACATGCAGACCGGGGCCCACGACTACTAGACTACAAGAATACAGCAGAATCGATGTCATCTATTTCACGACATTAATCAATAATTTGACTATTTTTGAATGGAATCGCTGATTCTTTTTAAATAAACGGAGCATAGAGCTCCATCCAAACCTCCTATTTCGTGTCTTTATAACAGTACCTTAACCTATATCATAGGCTAATGGAACTCAAGTAAATTATCGAGTAGCATACGCTCTTGAATCCGTCTTAGTTGTTAAAGATCTGGTTGTCAGTAGGCCTATAACTACAAAAATTAAAACTTGTAAAAATAAATCAAGTCTGATGATAAAATCTGACAATATATCTGCATTCTACAACTACAATATAATAGGCTACCGTACCAAACAATGATTACACCAATAAACAGGCCTATCAATGGACTGGAGTAAATGCTGCTCCAGATTATGTCCTAATTTTAACGTCATTAGGCTTATAGCAGCAGTGGGCTACTGTTAGCCTACAGTAAACAAAATTTGATGTCACTTGTTTCCATCATTATTGTGTACCGTATAGGATAATTAAGAGAGAATTCTTCCAATCTTGTTATGAGAGAGCCAGGGTTTGCAATAGCGTGCAGTAGTACACAAATTGTGCAGTAGTCAGCAAGAAATGTGCACTTGTTGGACGCAATTTGTGCAGTAGTCAACTGTGCAATTGCAAGTATTGTCAGCCTGTAAATTGTGCAGTTTTCAAAATATGTAGTTGAATACGTTGAATAACTATGTATAAATAATGTTGTCAACTTGTCATACATTAATAATTATGTTAGTTAGTTTGTTAGCTGCTTCCAGACACTATATTAACGTTACTCGTACAACAGCTCTGGCGATAATCCTTGCAGCGAAACCGCACAGCGCCAACGTAGAAAGTCTGATAAGTTGCAGTAAGCTGTATAATTATGGTATTAGACTCTAACATACAACGTAGGCCTTTCTAATATTTAGTGGTCAACAAATAAACTTTGAAACTAGGTCTACTGCACACATCCACTACTGCACACTTTTTTCACTACTGCACACTAAATTGATGTGCAGTAGTCGAACTATTGCACAACAATTGTGCAGTAGTCAACTTTCCTTAGCGCATACCCTGCAGTACGGTCTAGTTTTGGAAGTATCATTTCTTGTAATATAGTGTGTGTATGTTCGAAACGACCCTGACATTTTTTTATTTCGATAAGGAAAAGATGATTAATCTTAATCGATTGATTGGTTGATGTATTGATGTTTTGAATGATTAACTGATCGATTGACTGATTGATTTACTGATAGATTGATTGATCAATCTATTGACAGAATGATTATTTTTCGCGTCCATATTGGATAAACCCCAGCCTGATATGATTTTGCTTCTAGTTTTGCAGCCGGTTAAAATCAAATAAATTTAACCTTACCAGTACAGTGCACTAGAACTATCGACTACGTTGTGAGTGCAATCAAATCTTTTCTATGCGATCGATTGTGAAATATTAGGAAATTTCTAGGTTTGTGCAAACACATGTAAAACACAGTCCATTTTAGTACAGTCCATTTTAGTATGGCAGAACAATTATAATTAAATAAGTTAAACTTTAAGGAAAAATATTAGTTTTATTGAAGTATAGGTTACAGAAATTGCATTTATAAGAGAGCAAAATTGGAGGCTGTGAGTTGCTATCTGAAAGAAAGTTGCGGATCGAGAATTTTGGCGAAAGTGGATTCCATGAATCTACATCGAACTAGATAGATAGTTTTCCGGTTGGTCTAATATTTCACGGATCCAACATTACAGAAATAATAATAAGCAAATGTAAATAGAAGTTTATTGAGGAAACTCGATCCTTGGGTAGGTTAACTTATCCCACAGATAACATCTGGCCAAATATTAACCTCTAGTCTCTAATCTGTTGGATCATTTACAATAAACAATAGCCAATCGTTAGACGTCTGTAAACTAACAATAGTTTGTGTGAATGGATTCATATAGGTTTTTATGTATTTCCCACAGCACAGCGCATTCGGTTTGTAAATGAAATCTGAAATCATTTAAATCTGGTCATAATTATTATGCGATATATGGTAGGTTTGAGTCTTGAATATTCTCGGTTGTATAGCCTAGTCGGTAGCAAGCTTGCTTGACAAGCAGGAGGCCACGGATTCGAGTCTCAGCCGGGTCCGACTGAGAGTATCTTTTGATACGGAAACAGACGTTAAACTTAGCTTTACAGCTTTGAGAATTTGATTGCTTTAGAGTGTTTATTCGTAGTAACTTTTTTTTCAGGGGGGGAGGGGGTGGGGCGATTCACCTATCGCACCCTGGGTTCGCCACCGGTTTAACATCAAGCTTAAGTTTTCCCATCAAGTTAGATGAGCCTTGCATCATGGCTGATCACTGGAATATTATACTCGTATTATAATGATACATTTTGTGTTGAATGTTTCACACAATATGCTCGATTTTGATCTTTATTATGCAACAGAGCAATACACTGTATAATATCACTGATTACTGTATAATTTCTAAATAATGAGATTCATTGAAGAGCATTGCACGAGCAATACAATGCTAACAATATCGATATGTATTGTATAATAATGTATTTTATCTGCTGTACGTAGAATTATTGTCAGCGCCAACTTGTATAATAGTGTTTATGGAGGCCCTGGGGGGGGGGGGGGTAAATTGTGAGGAGTTTGGGTGGGGGAGGTAATGTGAAGGCTGGAGGTAGGTGGGGTGATAAGGTCAAATGATTTATTTTGCTTGTAGGAGTAATGTGATAACTATCTTGTAAACGATTACGATCGTTTCGTATACGGTTTCACTTGCACTGGGTTTCCTGTCCACTCTGCCATCTCGCTGCCATTGAAACGCATTTTATCCGAGTCCAATAGTATTGAATGCTATCTGACTTACCGAGAGACTGAAATTTATATCCGAATCCGAGTAGACTATCAATCAATCAATCAATACGTGTATTTGTGATGCGCCGCTACATGCAAAATACTACAGTAGCGAAGTAGCGAAGTATTTAACTACGTAGTTTAACTACTCACAAGTAGTTAGTTGTTAGACAGTGGGATGAGAATTGCACGAGAATCCCTTATTAGAAAATGGAGTATAATTATATACAATACCTGATGAAATATCTCTTAATATCACTTAGGATGTGAGCAACTGTTACATTAGACCACCTAATCTATGAAGTAGACAAGAATTTAAAATTTGTTTAATAAAAGTAATTAACTACTAAAACTACTGAAAAGTTTTTAAATAGTTAATTTTTTAGTTGAACTACTCAAAAGTAGTTTGATGCTGTTAGTGATTGTAATAGGTTTCCATTGTTCGAACAATTTCGCAGAAATTCAAAGTTTTAGCCAACGAACCGCAGGCTGCATGTTTGACCAAATGCACGCAGTGTTTGTTTTTGCCAAGGAGAGTGCAATGAGTCATTTGTATTTTAACTTTCTGTTACCGTTCTCTATATTTGAAAGTCGAAACAAAATAGTTAATAGTGAAATTAACGGATATTATATTCTATCATGATCGTCCAATTCGGTAACATTCAGGCGCATTTTACTCTTGTTTCCACTATTAATATTATTATGAAGAATATTATTATTGGTATTTTTTAAAGCAATTTCTTTGCTTGCAGACGTTTCTGGTTCAAGGAAGAACAGAAAATTCACGATCCGATGTATTATACGTTACTGATGACAGTGCAGTTAATAAAGTGCGGCAGTTCATAATAGATGATAAGCCCTTCAAAGGCTTCCATATCAGAGACTCGCAGAAATACTTTGAATCCATTCAACATCTTATTGTTTTCTACTGTGATCATCATCTGCAAAACAGGTATCAATCAATCAATCAATCAATCAATCAATCAATCAATCAATCAATCAATCGGTCAATCAATCATGCAGTCAATCAATCATTTAACGTAATCAATACCCGGGATCAGCAGGAGACCTCTTTTCTTATCAGAGGTTCTCAATCGCTATGCAGAGCTGTAATACGGTTTGCTTTTGTCGTTCTATCAATCTGGTGGATCTCGAGTAGCCGGGCCACGATTCATTCCGTTCTGAATATTAACGATTTGAATTAATCGTTATAAAAACACAGGGCTATTTACACACAGAGTCTATTTTTTAAATAATAGTAAAATCATTTAATTAATAATTATTTTCTCAAATTTCAGACTTTAAAAAATCTTACAACATTGTTTGTGGCAAAGGCTAGGCTACTTTAATCTTCACTGTTAATGAAGCGCATCTGAAATACAGAGACGCCCTAAAACGTCACTTTTGTACAGAATTGTAATGTTGGGTTCAGGAAAATTTAGAATGGACTCTTCGATAACAGCACGTGTTCGTGAAGTGGACTACCAAGAATGATAATTAATTTTAGTACGACTCCTTTCAAATTATTTAAATTCAGCGCTGTTTTCGATCTTAGTTTAAAATTTTACATTATTATATTAATCTTTAAATATAACTATCTTTACATCTCATGTCAAACCTTTAGCATTCCGAAAATAACCATAATTCTCTCAAAAAGCTAACAACATAACATACACATGGTGACAGTGACTTGCACTGTTTTGAATTGCTCAGTGTGAATGCAGAGTTTAACAATGGCATTATTTGCATTAGACACTTATGCTTCTTTGACTTTTATGTGACCGCTTGTAAGATATATTATATGTGCAATTTTGTGTGCATGCAATTTTTGGCATTAACCCTAATCCTAACCTAAACCCGATGAGTGCCCTATTTTGATGTGGGCCTATGAAGTATGTATGTATATAATGTATCTATCTCCAGGTACCAACTCCCTTCAGGACGTAGGCAATCATGGCTTTCTATTTTGTATACCTCCTACATAAAGAATATCTATCTAATTTGTTATTTGCACTTCGTTGGGATATCGAACTACCCTATATTGTAAATATGCCACTTATGCTTAGAGTATGTTTATTCATCCTCCGAAAATATTATTTAATATAGCTATTATAATAAAGCGTATTAGAACGACGTCCCTGACATCGCCTTCGGATGAGGAACCGGACGTTAATCCTCATTGATTGATTAATAATGTATTCATTATGTACATATTTGTCAGCTCTGAACCGAATCTGTTACTGCCCAAAGTTATCAGAGACGCTCCCAGTCAGAAAGATCTCAACTCGCTCTCGCTGCTTGAGCAACGTAAGATACTAGACTTCCAATGATTTGTATATATAATATTTCGTGAAACTTTCCGCAGTAGGCTAAAACACATCTATTTTCATCATAGATATAATAGTAGGTATATTTCGCTTAGGTATATTTCGCCTGACTGTCTCATGACCATCGGACCTGCGCCGTCTAGGATCTCGTTTTCCTTCAGCTTGCGTTTCTAACGACCGTTTTGGTGAACCGGTTTCTGAGATGTGTGCTGTTGAGATGTCCCTGATATCATCCTTGGATAAGGAAACGGACGTTAAACCTTTATTATTATTATTATTATTATTATTATTGTTAATATTAAGTACAGCATAATATATATTAGGAAATTCAATTTAATTCTAAATGACCAAGTAGGCTAGATAGTGATTATACTCAATAACGATATCATTCGACGCCTAATGTAAAAAATGTTTCGAATGTATGTGCGATATCAAATTGTTTCCTTTTTCAGAGTTTTGGGATTCTGCAATCTATGCTCGCCACGATGACATCAGATCCGGCAGTAGAAGATCCTACCTACACCACCCCCTCACCAACATTCACCGCCTTGCTCTCAAGCGGCAGACATCCACAGATTCTGGCTCTGACGTGGCTCTTAACAAACGAGGAGGATTGGATTTAATCAGTAGATATGGACTCCATGCTGGTATAAACTATAAACTATAATCGTTTAGTACTTCTTTTACTATCAATTTTCGTATAGTTGTATTTTATTAACGATCATCATGATATGCGCACAATGATACAAGTTGAACTGCATGCATAACAATATCAATACATACGAAGTACAAATAACAGAACATTAGCATCAGATAATATAGATTTCAGTTTATCTAATAGAGAATAACATTTAAGGGTATAGGGTTTACTTATCAAATTAATATTCTAAGAGCATTCTTTTAAATTAAATTTCATGCAATCGCAGATTCTTACAATCAAATACAGAATACAACCAGCTGATTAACAAATCTTATAATAATATAATAAATGATTATTTTATATTTAATTAAGTAATATTATTCTTGATGATGCTCGTATTTACGAGCATCATCAAGAGTCATTGGAATTACAAAATTTCTATCGTATGAAATATATTTCTATAATACAGGTCTCAAATCTGACGCCTCGGCACTAACCACAGACGATGAAGATTTCCTGCTAAAAAGACCTCACTCCGAACACGATCTAAACGATTCTTTCGGTATGGAACCCTCAAACTGGACCTACCAGAAGGTGTCTAATTCCACAACGGCTTCTTCTCAATCACATTCAATAATTTCCAGGGCGGATGGAGCGTGGAATCAGGATACGGATTATGAGAATAGTTTACAGAGGAAGCGGAGTGATGATTCTCTATCCGTATCAACTCCAGGACTCACTCCCCCTCCCGGAGGATATTCTTCCACCCCTCGCATGCAGCGTGATGCTAAGGTTTCAAAATTCCAATCCGGGCGAGGGTATTCGGTTCCAAGCTGCTTGCATAACGATTACAAAGAACAGTATACGAAATCCGCCACCACAATCTCTGAAAGTAAAGCTACTCATAATTCCTTTAACGTAATCGATACGTCCAGATATAAGCTGAGACCACAGGAAACCAGTAGAGTGGTTTCTCCCGCTTCATCAGAGTTTACTTTTAAATACAGCCGACCAATGACGTCACAGAGTGTTGCCACGCCTACCGCAGAAATTCTTCGAACAGATCGCAAGCAGACAACTTCCAGTTATATCATACGAGACACGGCGCCACCGGTTCGGGTGAAGTCTTCAGAATTTAAACAACCAGGTGCTACTGACAATTTTCCCACAACCAGAAGTATTCAAAGAATGAATACAACACCAGGGACTTACTCGACGAGTAATCAAACAAAGAATCCGTCGAGTGTTTTTACGTTTAACGTCCCTATCGGCACTCGTGATAGACCCCCAACGGGAAGCGTTTCTAACAGTAAAAAGACTTTACTTACTGTGGCAGAATCGCCGCATGATTCTGACCGACAGGCGAGTCCTATATACGCCCTGCCCTGTGATGCTTTGGTAGGCAAAGTAGAACATTCAAGATATTCCGTAAACGCGATAAGAGCTGCCAATAAACAATCTACAATCTTGCAATCGATGTCTGCGATAGATACCAAAAGATCTGATACATGTGTTCCCAGATCATCTGCAACTGTTTCCAGAAGTTCATCGGACAGAACCCCTCGCACAGCCAGATTCAACGAAAATGATTTAAAATGTGGCTCAGTTACTAGCAATCAAAAGGTTGTTGGCGGGCGTCCACCCATTCCGAAACTTACCCCGGTCCAAACCGACTACGACATACCATTCGATGTTACCCCTTCGCCAAAAATCCAGCCTAGAGAACGAAGTCAAAGTTTATGGGCCTTTAATCCAAATAAGTCTCAAAATGAGGTTAAGAATAACTCATCTATGAATGAAGTTGGCAGGACTAATCATTATGAATCAGCTCAAAAATCATTTTTGAATTCCAGCCAAATGTCAAGTAGTTCTGCTCAAAGTTTCGATCGAAGTCAAAGAAGTGTGACTAAAAATGAAATGGCTAGAATCAGCGAGAGTAAAACTCCGGAACCCGATTCAGATCAAATTGAGCTTCGATTTTTCACACCTCCTTCAAGTTGCGAAGCAATCGATTATAATGCCTCTTCTCCTCTAAAATTTCCAACTCCTACAGTGCAAATTTCTACAGAAACCGAGCCAAAAAC